>ML789589.1:53261-63913 GCA_009831015.1 Picea engelmannii
TACGTCCACCAGAGAAATTTCTAGGTCCTTCCTTTATTATTATCCAACAAATGAAGGGATACAACCTACAACAAAACCCGCTGTAACTTCCTCTTCTTTCTCTCACAGTCTCCTCTCTCAGAATACAATATTCACCCTCGTACCTAGCTGCAATACATTTCCCTCATAAAAGAGGGTTGCCTTCTAGGGAAAAAACCCTAACATAATCTCTACCGTTAGATCTGCGACCTTATAATGAACGGTCCATATTTACAATGAAATTACAATATACTTTTATAAGGCAATTTTTGCTTCGGGGGCTTCGCTCCCGAAGCCCCGCTGGGGGCCCGCTTGCCCCCAGACCCCCCGGACCCCGCAGAGGGGGTACCCCCCCTCTGCACTCCCCCGCGTGGAAGAGTGTACATACTTCTGGGGTGTAAATACTTCATGGGGTATAGACACGGCTGAAAGCAAAGGACCTATGCATCAGGAAGGTAATCAAGCTCCACAACCAACAACCTGTGGTCTTCTGCCTTTTATCATTAGCTAGCAACCTGTCGTTTTCTTTGGTTAGCATATTTACTCGGTCCTCCAAGAAATTGATTTGGGATTGGAGCAAAGGGACGTCTGTATAATATTGGTCGAGCCACGACTTGCATTCATTGCACTGTGGTTGATCATGCCGTGTAATTACAAGTGAGGAATCTCTTAATTTACGAGCAGGTCCACTGTCGAGTTTGATCCTGGGGAAGTTGGGGTCATCTCTAAGGCATGGCGGGAGGTTCGTCACATAATCATAGGGCTTGGCTGAACAAAGGCTGTGTGAGTATGGATACTCCTCGGTTAGAAACCGCTCGATTTCATAATTAGAATCTTCACTCAACAGAATTGGCTATTGGTCTGTGTTTTGTTTAGGTTTATTGCGAGCACACCTTGAAACCCAGCGCACAACCTTTTTACTTTTGTAATTGACATCGTTGTTACCCTTACCATTTTTCCTTGCAGACCTTTTAACAGGCTTACCGCCATCTTTTAGGCATGAATTAGGTAGGGTGTCGGTTTGGGTAGGGTTCGGGTAGGTCGAGGGTTAAAGAGAGGGTAAGAGTGTAGGAGGGGGCCCGACAGGCCTGACAAGGGTTTATGTGACCATGGTTTTGTCAACTTGTCCAATTTTAGGACTGCCAAAGCCATTCCTCAACAAGAAAGCTTCCCAACAGTCGCCACTCAACCTCAAATGATGAACTGTAATAATTTTAATTAAACAGTGGTGGAAGAGGCTGGAGTTGGCTTTCTCCCTCTTGAAACGTTTATCTATTTTATATAAACTCCAAAGGAGGAAATGTGTCATATTTAAAGGAAAATCTATGAAACTCATGAGCAGTCGGAGGTGGTATAGGAAAACTAAACAGTATCTACCCTCGCATGTAATGAATTGCTTGATAATGGCCAACAAATCATGCCACCTAGACTTAAGAGCTGTAACTAGCATACCTTTGTCACAACTTTTGATTTTCCTTGAGGTAAACAACAGTGGCCATGGTACTTCATCAACCTTCGAATTTTTAAACCGTTTTTTCCCTTTGGCTGGCAGACCAGTGGCTGAGCTAATGAAATCCTCGTTCAATTCGAGTTGGATGTCCCCAACTTTGTCCCTACATCCATCGAATGTAAGTGAAAATTGTTGGGCGACTGCCAGGTTGAAACCCTCGAACTTCTCAATAAAAACCCTCGAACCATTCCTCTCTAGGTCCTCTCGGGTGTTATCAAATAACAACAACGTTTGGACGTCGTTGGGCTCGATTCACACTACAGGAGCCATAGCAAATAGCACAAGATCAACAGGGTAATCGGCGAGGGGGTTTGACAGGGTAGACATAGAACCATTTTCTCGCAGCTTCCCCAAAACAAGCAAAGGCAACCCGAAATGCAAGACAAAGCGTTAATGCTTATGCGTGTGAGGGTGGTGGAGTAAATTGGGACCATGCAAAAATATCATGTTGGGTTTGTACAACCAACGACGCCTATTCAAATCATAACAGTGCATATCCAAAAAAGATTTTAATCAAATGAATTATCACATAACCATTGAAAACCATGGTATTCATAACCAAAAATTGATCCGAATGTTAAATAAACAATGTCATTTGCACGATTTTAAAAGAAACACCAATATGTTGAATATTGCATCAACGATTACAACAAAGACACCAACATGTCAAATGAACCACGATTTGACCCAAAATTAATGTGTTCAATAAAAACATCGCATCACTGATTTGGTCAAAGACACCAAAATATCAAATAACCATCGCATCAATGAATTTATAAATCAAAACCATATTAACAATAGTCAAATGCAAAGTGAGTGGTGGTTTGGTGTTTTAATAAATGTGTGACCAGTGGTGAGTTGGAGGTAAAAGAGTTATGACCACATAAACAAATAGGTTCATAACAATCCAAAAGATCATTTTAATGCAATCAACATGAATCCCAACTGTAGGTTTTCACACTTGCAGTCATGAAAATGAAAATGAAAAGCAGGTATGTGAAAGCGAAAGATAGCAGTGTCATTTTTTTTTTTTAAATTGTGACGAGTATTGAGGGTTCAAAACCCTTGTGTAGGCAGCTTGTAAGGAAAAGATAAGAATGAAAATGGATGGCAATAGGAGAGTATGTCAATCATGAGATCCATAATATTTTCCATGAGGCAGGGATTCAGTTGCTGCACACAGTTCCCTATACTTCGTAGCAAAACAAAGTTGTTGAGCGGAAAAACTGATCTCTAAAGGAGATGGCATCTTGCATACTTCATGCAAAGTCACTACCACAGAGACTATGGGCCGAAGCACTTAATTGTGCAACATACATCCAAAAAAGATCTCCTCATAGATATATCAAGGATAATACCCCCTATGAGTCTTGGAGCGGCCTCAAACCGGAAGTGACCCACTTTCACATTTTCGGTTCACGTGCATGGGCCCATATTCCCTTTGAAAAGAGGAAGGCACTTGATCCATAGAGAACTGAGTGTATTTTTGTTGGATACCTTGATGGTGTGAAGGGTATAGACTTATTGATCTTTCCTCATACCGACTCATCATTGAGCGAAGTGTCCAATTTGAGGAAAGTGTCTCCCATGTACCTCAACAGCTGCATGCAGACACCTTCATTCTTCCACCTATCTGAGATGATGAGCATGCACATGCCGACTCTTCTTCATATGAGAGTTTTTATTTAGAGGAATTAGATGATTCAGATATAGAGTTAGTATAGTTAGATGCAGAGTCAGAGCATTCAGATGCAGTTGTAGAGCTAGAGCAGAGGCCCAAGTGGGCACAAACTACTCTTCAGGATGTAGGGGATCTCATTGGTGATCCATTCGATACTAAGAGGATTCGATTTGATTTATAGGATCCTCCTGTTTCACTCACTACCATTGAACCATTTCCCTCCAAACATCTTTTCTTGGTTCAGTCTTTAGATCCATAATCTTATGGCGAGGCTACTGGAAATCCCTTTTTGGAATCCACCATGCAGGAGGAGTACAACTCCCTCCTCGAGAACCAAACTTGGGATCTGGTTCCCCTTCCTTCTGGGAGGAAACTTGTCAGATGCAGATGGGTCTATAGGACCAAGAGTGCATCAGATGGACAAATTAGTAGATACAAAGCCATACTTGTTTCCAAAGGCTTTTAGCGGGTGCATGGCATTGACTATGATGAGACCTTCAGTCCAATTGCGAAGATGGATTCCATACGATTGTCACTTGCCATTGAGGTAGTCAAAGGATGGGAATTCCATCAGATGGATGTGAAGAATGCATTTCTTCACGATGATCTTTGTGAGGAGATCTATATGGAGCAGCCCCAAGGATTTATGCAGGACTCATCTTTGGTCTATCGACTGAAGAAGTCCCTTTATGGCTTCAAGCAGGCTCCGAGGGCATGGTATGCCAAGATGGATTCCTACCTGTTGTCACATAAATTTGTATGTTGTAAATCACACCTAAATGTCTACATGCTCAAGACGATTGATTCACTTCTACTCTTAGTTCTGTATGTTGATGATTTGTTGATCAGCGGTTGCTCAACTTCAGTGATTGCTGCAGTCAAGAGGATTCTACATGATAGGTTTTTGATGACGGACATGGGTCCGCTACACTTCTTCCTTGGACTTGAGATCAGTCAGGTGCATCAGGAATCAAACTGTCTCAGGCCAAGTATGCACGAGATCTCCTTGAGAGAGTTCACATGACAGACTGCAAGTATTCTCTGACTCCTTTCCTATCAGGAGTCAAACTTGAGGATGGCGGGGAGACTCCACTGGTTGAGAGCACACTATACAGACAACTAGTGAGGAGATTTTTGTATCTCACACACTCTAGACCAGACCTCTCCTATGCAGTTGCCGCAGTTTCTAGGTTCATGCACGAGCCACATGAGCTACATTGGAAGGCTACAAAGCATATCCTTCAATACGTATAGGGCACCATCACCTTTGGGATTCATTATGCAACAGAGTCTACATTAGATCTCATCAGTTTTACTGATTCTAACTGGCTGGCGATAACACTGATCGCAAGTCCACATCTGGTTACTCACTCAGTATTGGTTCTGGGCCTATATGTTGGTCGAGCAAGAAGCAAGCTTCCATTGCTCTATCTTCAGCCGAGGTAGAGTACGGAGGGGTAGTTAACATAAACATTCAGGCTATGTGGCTACAAAATTTTCTCACTGAGTTGGGCATTCATTTTCATCAGTGGATCGTCATTTGGTGTGACAACCAGAGCACTCTGAAGTTCTCTAGAGATCCAGTTCAGAGGAAGCGGATGAAGCACATCGAGATCCACATGCACCGCATCTGTGACTTAGTACATGAGTGGATCATCAACCTACAGTTCCATCCTTCAACAAAAAAGACGACAAACATCTTCACCGAGACATTCATTGATAAAAAAATTCCATTCTCTGCGAAGTCATCTTGGAGTGAAGGACATAGTTTCCTAGTAACTGTAGTCCTTCTTTTTACATACATTGTGCCTTGAGGGTGGGTTTTTCCCATGAGGTTTTCCCTTTTTCCTCACTTTATTTCAGTGTATCCTTTGTATTTGGGTACCTAACATGGCCTCGTTACCGGGACCCATTCTTTATTTTCACCATAGTGNGGGGGGGGGGGGGGGGGTGTTGGAGTTACTTCACACACACCTAGGATTTCTTTTTACTAAGGTTTTTCCTTGTTTATTAATCATAATTAGTCATTATCCAGTCTCCTATATTTTAGGGGAGAATATTCTCTTTGAGTTGACACTTCAGTTTGACTAGTTGAGTTGAGTCTAGATGGTGCATTGGTTTTGTCACCATGCAACATTGGGATCATCACCATGCTAATGCACACTTGCCTTGGTATTGACTAGTTAACTCAACTACGTGGCATTTCACTCCCCTAACCGCTTGAGAGACTAGACTAGGTTGTAGTTCACTCCCGTAATTGTTGGTGTGTATCCAGATCACTCTATACCACCACTATGGTGCATTGGTTCTCCTCCAATGCACATTCATTGAGTTATACAGAGTATATCATGTGTAAATTATTCATTATTCATTACGGTTGATGAGAATTATTCCATTCTTTCTCTCCTTCTTCTTCTTTCTCAATTTATCTCTGCAAATGTGTGTAGTATTTTGTATCTATATCTATTATGTGCAAGTTCAACACATTTATAGAGGAATCTCGATGGAGTAATTCTTAGATGTGTAAATAAAGAGGAGGAAAATAATTTGATTTCATAACTTCATTCAGGGTATTGTGGAGGTCATTTTGTTGCTTGCACCACTGTTCATAATATTTTGAGGGCAGGGTGTTATTGTCCTACTATTTTCTCCGACACACATCAATATGTTAGATCTGGTCATCCTTGTCAAAACTTTTTGGGAAAACAAAGATTTCATGCCCTTCCTCTAAATCCTATACTAGTTGAAGCACCTTTCCAACAATGGGGATTGGAATTCATTGGTGAATTTAAGGACAACTCCAATAACGGTTACCAAAGGGTTTTGACCGCTATAAATTACTTGACTCGATGGGTGGAGGGCATCCCAAAAAAAAAGGAAACAGAAGAGGTGGCGATGAATTTCCTTGAAGAAAGGATAATCACCAGGTTTGGTGTTCCTGCTAAGATTACCACCAATAATTAAAAGGCTTTCATCCCAGTAGCCTTGAATGGATTTTGTTTCAAGTAGGGGATTGTTCTATCACACTCTTCAAACTACTACCCTCAGGGGAATGCTTTGGCGGAGTTCATCAATAAGAACATCATGAATATCGTGAAGAAAATTGTTGGAGAAAATAAGAAGAGTTGGGATGGGAAAATCAAGTATGCTCTTTGGGAAAATTACACGACAGTCAAAACCTCCTCTGGAAAAACCCCCTTTGAATTAGTTTATAGGATGGAAGCACAATTGCCCATAAATATTCATATTTCAGCCCTGAAAATAGCCCAACATTTCATCACTAATAAAGAAGCGTTGCAAGGAAGAATTGATCAACTCATATAACTGGATGAGACCAAAAGAATATCTTGTGATCAAATGGAAAAGAATCAGAGAAAAATCAAAGGAACTTTCGATCGCATGGCAAGACAAAGGGATTTCAAGGAAGGAGATTTGGTTCCAATGTAGGACAAAAAAAGGGAGAAACCTGGGATGCATCATAAGTTTGATAGTTTATGGTTGGGACCATATAATATTGAGGAAATATTTTGGTTTGATTCTTTCTATTTGTCTACTGGCAAGGGGAGGAGGATTCCATTGTCAGTAAATCGATCTCTCCTCAAGCTTTATTTTCCAGACGAAACTTGATTTCTTCAAGGCTATAAGCCCTAGGTAAGTAGGTAGGTCATTTTCTTTCCCTTGAATTTTTCATTTGTATGCTCATGATAGCTTAGTTGCATGTCATATATCATTTTTCATTTTTCTCTACTTGCATTACTGCATATTTGTTTAAATCATATTACATGTTAGTGTAGAAATTTTTGAAAAAATGTGAAATTTTCTTTTCAAATTAGTTGAAATTTTGAAATTTTGATCATATGAACAAAGGGTGAGTATTCCACCTTTGATATCCAATGTTTTGTTTGTTTCAGTGTGTGTAGGAACATGTCTTTCCAGGAGATGTTGAGGTTCTCTTGCACTCTATGATGAGCACATGTCCCCAAGTAGGAGGTAGATGTTATCCCCCCCATTCTAGGGATAATTAAGGAGATTATGTCTCGAGGCCCTCAGGTTGCATACATGGAGTACCGAGAAACAAATGAGTAGGAAAAGGTCCCTATCTTACCACAGGTCACCATTTTATCGATGGCAACAATGTCCACCACACCAGCTTGGCCCACAGAGGATAACATGTCTTTCTCCATGAGGTAACAAGTATGGTTTTGTGGTAAGTGTCATTCTAATAAATTAAGCATTTGAAGATGTTGCAAAAGTTCCTTTCTTGATTTTGAAAACATTTGCTTGGAAAGTATTCCTTTTGCCTCATTTCATCTTGGTGGTTGATGTGTAATCCTAGTAAGTGGTCACCTTCAAGAAAATGATTTCTACTAGTGGTCTCCTTGAAAGGTCATTGTACTTCTCCCACACATACTTATCACTTTCCATACTTCTTCCCCTTTCCTCTCCTCATCTTTTGGGTTTTCGGGCATATTGACCCAAGAAGGGTTTGTACCTCATTTCATGGGAAGAAGGGGCTAAAGGCCCATAGATAGATTGTAGCTTCTATGAAAGAATAAGAAACTAATGCGGAAAATAAAGTGAACACAACAAATAAGGACCATCAAAATTCGGTCCAACTTGAGCTCTACTTACTCAGTGCTCACCCTGGTCCCAAATTGCAAATGTCAAAGCTTGAAAACCTTATAAATGGGACTAGAAAATCACAAATAAATGAAATAATTGATTGGAATATGGATAAAAAGGGGTCTAGGAAAAATAGCACCTAAATAGTTAGTAACTCAAGAGCAAGAGCACCCTCTATAGAGGCACCCATAAATGAGACAATATGATCTCTTGTATGTCAAGAAACCCCATGCCCAAAAGTCACAACCCCATCCACCTCATACTCTTTACGTGAATTAGAGAGGGTCCTCTTGGGAAATAATCCTTGACTTGGGGAATGATCTACCCAATATGTCACCATGGCAACCCTCCAATACTTAAATTTGGCAAGTTGTATAAGGTCTTTGAGCATTTGTTTATTTTGAAAAGGGGGGATTTGATGCACATGGTTGGGTGTATATTTTATTAGATATGGCTTACTTGGAATGATACTTGTGACTCAAGGACCCTTGGAGGGGGTTTTTTTTTGTCTTTGTAGGGCCTTTCTAGGTGAAAGTGTTTTTGTGAAGGCACAAGGTTACTTGGACCTTCATAGGGGCATGAAGCCCACAAGTTGGATGATTCACCCCTCCCATTGGACACTTGTGAGGATGAATGTTTCCTTTGGAGGCACTTGGACACCATGATATGATTACATGATATCCCATTACACCTCAATGTTGGCCTTGGAAGGCCTAAAACATCATCTTCTATTCCCTAGACGTCGCATGGAAGCTCGAGTTTTTGATGGGGTTCTCATGGTTGATGGTGATGTGACATGGCTTGATGGAGAGAGAGACACTTGGCATACAGTAGATAACTTGGTGATAGGGCACATGGCCTTGGGAGGCCCAAAAATCTTCACCAAAGGGCTCAATGTATCTCTAGGAGGCTTAATGTCACCCTTTAGGGCAGACATCACCCATAAAAGGGGAAATTACTTTATGTATTTGTAATTTTAAGTTGTAAAGGACAAATGGGGAAGGTAAACCTCTCTAATTTGATGTTTTCATTTGGAAAATTGGACAAATTGGTTTTTGGTGATCTTGTATAAATAAAGATCACTTTCATTTTATTTGGACATAACTCTCACTTGAGAATTACATAACATTGGCTAAAAGTTTCTCCCTATTTGGGAGTTTCTCTCTATCTCTCTCTCTCTTTCTCTCTCTCTCTTGGTGCATTATGGATGATATTTCTTGTCTTTTAGTGAAGAAAATATAGGCTCTATCTCTTGGATGCTTTATTCTTGGTATGTTGGTGGAATTTTCTTGATAAGGAAGGGTTTCTTCATGCTTTTCTTGGAATTGGTAAGGAATTTCTACATTTATTGTGTTGTTTTCTTATTGTTTCAAGCTAAATTTGTCTAAACCCTTGGAGGAGTATAAGGGCATACACCCTCCATCAATATATACTTTGTCATCATTGAATAAACTACTTTACAAAGGTTTCTACAAGGAAATATTGAGATATTTCAATTGTCTAGGTTGGATTTGATTATACAAGCCACAAGCCTTCTTGTTCCCTAGGGGCATCTTGATTTGCTTTGTAATTCTCTTTTCTGCTACAAATTAATGCTACAACCATTAGGGTTTCTACAAAATCATCCTTTCTTCATCTATTTCTCACTATTCTACCACTAAAATTTACTTGCAAGTTGCCATCATTAAACTAATTGTTATTGGCTATCATTTGGGTGGATTGTTTGCTAATTTTGGTGGCTAGAAGTTGCTGCTGTATTAATTGTTTTCTGCAGCCATTAGGCTGTTCTAAAAACTCATTGATAACATCATATAACATCCCCCTAATCACCACCAAAGTCTTGCTTTAATCATTGGAAGTTTGAGTAGACATTGCTAGCTTTATTTCTGATATCTTGTATTAGATTTTGGATGGTTAAATTTACAGCTATTAACATCATTCATTGCTGATCTATATATTTCCATACTGATGCAATTTGGGACAAGAAGGTTTCTTTCTTGATTCCCCTTGATCTCTGCATCTCTTCAGTCAAATCAAATTCAAAATTTCCATAAGGAATTGGAATTCTATTTCTTATAGTTATAAATTCTATCATTTGTTATATAGTCCTATCTTGAAATCTTAACTAAGTAGGAACTAACAAGCCAAAAAAAAAACTCTTATAAACTTATCATATATAAATAAAATGACGACTAAGTTAAATGTTTGCAGTACTTCATTACCATAGTATTGTCCCATACTAACCTTAGGTCTTCATGGCTTGATACCTCGACGCATTAGGTAACTAAATATTTATTCCTCTTATTATACTTATTGTTTTTACTGGAATCAAACAACTGATTGGTTTACAATGGTTACTTACTGCATGATTTTTAATGAAAAATGAGGTTTTGACTTTGATCCCAAGTGATGAGGCTCTAAAGGTTTGTAAAACAAAACGTAGGTAGTTTCTTCCAGCTGGAAATTTTGAATCTGATCTGACTGCATAGATATAGACCTCCAGTATCCATTTAATTCTTGGTACGCATGGTGTACTATCATGTAGTTTGGACCAACCACGTGCTTCCACCCTTACTCTATCACATGGCTTTGAAAACCTCGATGAGATGCGTACCCCATAGTACTCCTGCGAAAGTATCAGTTGAAGGGCTCGAGGTTTCTTGAATGTCGGGACCACTGTATGTGATCACTAAGCGATCTCCCTGAAAACATTACTGCATTGCACTTGGGGATTTTGTTGAAGGGTTACTCATGCAAAATATGCATGTTTATTCTATCAACATGCATATTTCGTTTTCTCAAAATTCTTTAAATTGTAAT
>ML789589.1:72111-83094 GCA_009831015.1 Picea engelmannii
AGAAAATGTTCTACTAGTAGAAGATATGAAACATAATATTCTAAGTGTGAGTCAAATGTGTGACCAAGGTCATAAAGTTACTTTCGATTCACAAAAGTGCGAGATAAGAAAAGAAGGTTCAGGAAAATTGATTGCTACAACTGCGAAAACTTCAAGCAACATATATGTATTAAGTGAAATTGGAAATGAAAAGTGTTTTCTAGGAAAGGAAGATGAAAGTTGGCTATGGCACAGAAGAATGGGTCACATACATTTTGATAATCTTGTCAAAGTCAGCAGAAGAGAAGCAGTCAGAGAAATGCCCCGAATTACGAAACCAACCAACACTTTATGCAAGCATTGTCAACAAGGAAAGCAAACAAAGACCAGGTTCAAATCAAAGAATATTCAACGACCAGACCACTGGAAATTGTGCATATTGATCTAGTTGGACCAACTACAACAAAGGGTTTAAAAGAAGAGAAATACTTTATGTTATTAGTTGATGATTATACAAGAATGACTGCAGTTTTCTTTCTCAAAAATAAGTCAGAAGCTTTTGAAAACTTCAAGATCTACAAGGAAATGGTTGAAAATGAAATGGATTTAAAAATCAAATGCTTGAGATTTGATAATGAGGAGAATTCACTTCAAAGGAATTTATGGATTACTGCAACAATCATGGAATAAAAAGGAAATTCTTCATTGCTAGGACACCTCAACATAATGGAGTTGTTGAAAGGAAGAACATGATAGTACAAGAAATGACTCGAACAATGCTAATGGATTTCAAATTGACAGATATATTTTGGACACAGACAGTGCATACAACAGTTCACATTCAAAATAGAGTAATGCTCATAAAAAAAACTGAAAAAACTCCCTACGAGCTATGGAAAGGAAGACCAGCAAATGTGAAGAACTTCCGAGTTTTTGGAAGCAAATGCTACATCAAAAGAGAACATGGAAAAATTGGAAAGTTTGACTCTCGTGTGGACAAAGGAGTACTTGTTGGTTACTCAAGTACAAGGAAAGCATACAAGTGTTACAATCTAAGATTGAACAAAGTTGTAGAAAGCATCAATGTAACAATTGATGAAACATGCAGACCAGAATCAAAGGAAGAAGAAAATGAATCAATGGAACAACTTTTCGAAGAAGAAGTAGAAGATGAAAAGGAAGTGGAAGAGGAAGATGAGGAGAATCCGATAGAAGTAAAAGAGCAAGTTCAACAAGTGCCTCCAAATACACCTAGCAGATGAGTACAGAAGAATCATCCTTCAGATCAGATTATCGGAAACAAAGACACAAGAGTTGAGACTAGAAGAAAAATATGTTCACTAGAACAAACACATTTAGCACTCACATGTATGATTTAACCAACCTATTTTGAAGAGGCCAGCAAGGATGAATTTTGGAACAAGGTCATGGATGAAGAATTGGATCAAATAGATAAAAATGACACTTGGGAATTGGTTCCAAGACCAAAGGATAAGAACGTGATCGACACAAACTGGGTATATAGGAATAAATTGAACGAAGATGGACATGTTACAAGGAACACAACTAGATTGGTATGTAAAGGATATGCATAGGTTGAAGGAATCAACTTTGAAGAGACATTTTTCCCAGTTGCGAGAATGGAAGCAATCTGATTGCTTTTAGCTTATGCATGCTCCAAAAATATTAAAGTGAACCAGATGGACATAAAATCATCTTTTGTGAATGGGGAACTTGAAGAAGAAGTCTACATTGAACAACCAGAAGGATTTCAGTTGTCAGAGAATGCAGACTATGTGTGAAAATTAAAGAAGGCCTTGTATGGTCTAAAACGGGCTCCTAGAGCATGGTACTCTAGACTGGATAAATATATACAGTAGGCATGGTTCAGAAAAAGAAGTGCAGACAACAACCTCTACATCAAGGTAAGTCAAGTTAATATTTTATTAATTGAAGTTTATGTTGATGATATTATTTTTGGTAGTGATGATGACAGGTTAAGCCAGAAATTTGCAAAGGATATGCAAAATGAATTTGAAATGTCATTACTTGGAGAACTATACTTATTTCTGGGACTTCAGATACGTCAAAGCAAACAAGGAATTTTTATTTCTCAAACCAAGTATATTAGAGAAATGCTAAAAAGGTTCGGAATGGAAGATTTCAAACCAGTTATCACTCCCATGCAAACCAGTTGAAAGTTAAGAAAATATGATGATTCAAACTATACAGATCAGAGGCAATACAAGTCAATGATTGCCAACCTACTATATGTGACAACATTCAGACCAGATGTAATTTAGGCAGTTGGACAGATGGCACGATTTCAAGCAGCACCAAAGGAATCACATGTATTAGCAATGAAGATAATTTTCAGATATCTCAAAGGAACAAAAGAGTTTGGATTATGGTATCCAAAAGGAAATGATCTATCTCTTATTGCCTACACAAATGAAGATTGGGCAGGTTGTATTGATGATTGATGAAACACTAGTGGAGCAACGTTCTACTTGGGTGAGTGTTTAGTATCATGGCTAAGCAAGAAACAATCATTAGTATCTCTATCTACAATCGAGACAGAGTATATTGCAACAACAACATGTTGTACACAGGTTCTTTGGATGAAAATAAATTTGAAAGATATACAGGTTGAGTATGATGAGCCCATTCCAATCTGTTGTGATAATACAAGCGCCATCAATATCTCAAACAACCCGGTGATGCACTCCAAGACGAATCACATTCCAATCAAGTATCACTTTCTACAGGAACATGTTGCAGAAAAAACATCAAAGTTGAGTATGTGGGCACAAAAGAACAAGTGGCAAACATATTTACAAAACCACTTCCAAGGGAATCCTTTGAGTATCTTCGTCAGAGACTCAGAGTTATTTCTACTCCAAAATGAATTCTTTTGAATGCTTATCTTATATGTCTTAGATGTACACGAGGAATCACCATAAAGAGGACAATTCAGTCAAGGGGAGCAACCCCAGATAGAAAGATACATTTTCCATTGATGACAAAGGGGGAGAGATTCCTCAGATGCAGAGGATAGAGGCATGGTTCCAAGGGGAGAAATGGTCACAGAGATGCAAATTCACAGAGATGCAGAGGATAGAGGCATGCTTCTAGGGGGAGCATGAGTGATATGACTTTCAGTATTGCATCAGAGTCTTGCCATCAATGCCAAAGGGGGATATTGTTGATTAAGGTTGGTTGTCATTGATGTCAACCCTTGAAGAAAGTCTGGTAGTGAATTCCGATAGCACAAAGGTTTGGGTAATGGACCCAAGGTTGTTTCATGTATAATAGCATGATTTTAAATATATTTGAAGGTAATACTATTCTATATGTATAGTACATGTCATGCCATTTTTGGTGGTATGTGGAACGTCACATAACTCCTCACGGTTTGAGAGTTATGGCCTTATGAAGTTGGAGGACCCTCATTATATGTTGGCTTGAAGCCCCAAAAGGTCAAAGAAGTCAAAGCGCTTGCAAAGAAGAAATTATTATTTAAATGATAAATTAAAGTGACAAAGTCAAGAAGGATTATTTAAATAATGAAGTGAAGTGACAAAATCAAACAAGATTATTTAAATAATAAAGCGAGGTGACAAAGTCAAGGAGGAATATTTAAATGATAAAGTAATGGAGAAATTTCTAATTATGGAAAGTGGTTAACCCTAAAAATGAGGAAAATAGGTTAAGTGACCTATAATTGGGTTAAGTGACCTAGAAATAGTTTAAGTGACCAAGAAATGAGTTAAGTGACCTAGAAATGGGTTAAGTGACCTAGAATATGGAGAGTATAAATAAGATGCAAGGCTCTCTCAGTTTACATCACACTTGAGCATATTGAATATCTATAGGTGACTGAGGTAACCAAAGGATATCTAAGACGAATTTCAGAGGGAAAAATAAGACCAAAATTCAAGGGAGGATAAATTCTTTTGATGATGCTTTCTAAGGTATGTTATTTACATGTCATCTCACCATTTTCTCAATAATTTTTTTTTGAATGATTCAGACCGTGAAATTGATAGGAATTTGACAAAACTTATCGAATTATATGTGGTAAAAAATTCATCTTGTGGGTCTTTGTATTTTTGGAGTTACACTCTGTGGAAAATAAAGTTTGTGGCTAGTCCTGAAACTAGTCTAAAACAAGTATTTCGGGTAAAAACGTCATAACTTGTTCATAACAGATCAAAATTTAGTAAGACAAAATGTGTTGGTTAGAGTACAATTTGTATTATGATGTGTAACATTTTTAGATCTATTCAACAAATATTCCTTGCATGGAACAATCTACAATGTCGCTCTCTAGAATAAGCAAGAATTCAGCAAGGTATGTAATTTTTTCTATAACTCCTTTTCTGAGAGGTTCCAAGTTGTGAAACCTGGAGGAATTTCACAAAACACGTTGAAGAACATTGTATATCAGTTTTAGATCTTGATTCATTACAGGTAAATAGTTATGATTATTTCAAATTAGGGTTTTTGACTAATCCAAAACTAGTCATGTGAGACTAAAGAAAAGTTTGATGAAAATGCTAGTCTCTTGCTGTTAAAGTTAAGGAAGGTTTGCAGGTATGTGATCATATACACCAGGTCTATGATAGAGTTACAATCATATTTGGATGATGAAATTGATGATGGATTTTGGTTAAGGTACATGTTGGGTACATGGTTGAGACAAGTAGTTGATGAGTTGACACATAGGTGAGGTGTATAGTTGATGATGTTGGTACATATTGATGAGTGATAGTTTATGAGTAGTTGAAACATGATTGGTAAATACTTGGTACATGGTTGGATGCACTTTTTTATGGTACATTTTGATTACAAGTTGTTTGGTACAGGTTGGTGCATGGTTGATGCACTTGTTTATGGTACAGGTTGGTGCATGGTCGATGCACTTGTTTATGGTACAGGTTGATTACAGGTTGAGGTACAGTTTGATGCATGGTTTAGGTTTATTGGTACAGGTTTGCAATGGTATGTCTCACAATGATAGTGTGACAATGGTTCCATCATTCTACTTCTACTTCAGGGCGGTTGGACAGGGCAAGGACAGGTGGTTGTAGTTGGAGAACATAGGGGGTTGCAGCCTCCTTCTGGTTGTAGCCAGAGAATAGGGGAGTTGGAGCTTCCTTCAGGTTGTAGCCTGAGAAACAAGGGGGTTGGAGCCTCCTTCCAGTTGCAGCTGGAAAGAAAAGGAAGTTGATGCTTCCAATGAATGTAATTCTTCAAGGCATATAAGAAAAAACATTCTGTGGTTTTCTCCTGCTTTGGGTTTCCACGTAAAACACTGGTGTACTGTGTATGTGTATGATTGTTCATTTGTTCATTTTTATTTCCTCTATATTTATTATATGATAATGCTACATTGATATAACACTTGGATTATATGGTTAAAAAGGATTAGATTGCTCTATTACTGATTCACCCCCCTCTCACTAATCCAATAGTAGGAGCCTTGGGATCCTAGTTTTATTGATCCATTCACCTAAAGTCTTCACCCAAATGTAGTGATCCAAGACCTCTCCCTTTCCTTGCATATTGTCAAGGGGGTAAGAGTGAATATCATGAACTCCATGAGAATAAGAGTAAAGAGAATTAATTATCAAAGTTGAGTGTTTTCTTTGTTAGTGTATATTAAATTTAGTTAGGATACATCTCTTGCAAAATTGTTTTTTAAACCGATGCAGGGAAAGCAACAAATAATCCAAAAGAAAAGGGAGCAACCTCACCAACACTACTAAGTGATGCAAGAGAATCTTTGTGAAAGTCAAAATTTGACTCTAGAAGGTCTTCAAAGTTTACTAGAGGGAGTGGGTTCCCTTAATTTGAATTAGTTTGTTTTAATTTCTGAAAATAGGGTTAGTTCAAAAATAAGGGGTTTGTTTTCCGTAAATGAATGTAATTACCACATTTGAGCAAGTTGTTAGAGGAGTTGGGATTTGATCATATATTTGCTACAAATAACCAATTTGAATCCATCCTTAGTGGATTGAGAATATTTTTCCTCACTGTGCATAAAAACACAGTTCGAGCACAATAATTAAGGGGAGGGGGGGGATTTGTGGAGTAACTTAGCAATGAATAAAATTAAATGAATTTGTAGTCGATTTTAATATAGCTCTCCCCTATCCAGACACTTCTCTGTTGAATGCTCTATTGAAGTGTTTTTATATATATCAATACTTAAATTTGGTTTAGAACATAATTGTGTAGTAGAAGAGGAGAACAGAGGTATTATAATTAAAATTAGATGTTTGCAGATTCAAAGCATTGTTTGTCATTCTCCTATTTTTTTTATTTTTTTTTCAGAGTTTTACTATTGAATTTTTGTTGAGGAGTGTAGATTATTCAAAGCCTCTGAGTGTTAGTGATATTTATATTGTTCAAAATGTGATATGAGAAACACCATTTTTGAATCATTATATGGGCGTAGCATATCATTGCAGAGTTGTGATGTTTGTTCGTTGTTTTCAGATTTTAAAAATCTAATAATTCTTTAGATTTCACTCCCTACTCGAAACAACCAGGCGACAAATTGGTGGATGTAGGGTATGAGAACACATACTTGTAATATTTTTAAAATAAACATGTGATGCAGGAGCATCGTTGACAAGCACATGGAGCAGAACCTATCAACGTCTGGGAATCTGTACGGGATCTCAATGCTGGCAGCCATGGCAGATATTTTGAATTCTGCCTTAACTCAGCACCGGAAAAATATTTTGAGGCATGCTTGAGCGATCACGAGTGAAGTGGGAGTTTCCACTCCGACTCTAGAAGGCGATTGCACTAGGATAGAAGTCAGGATAAGTTTTGATGTAGACAAGTAGTCAGGGGGAACCCTTAGAGCCCTTTGAGATAAATAGAGGTTTTGTATGCCCAAATGAGGCTAGATGGATGTTAGAAGTTACTTAGTTGGAAGTTAGTAGTTAGAAGTTAGCTGCAAGTTAGGAGGAGATTTATGAGTTTTTCAGTTTTTGTTTTTTCATCACAGTTGTAGCCATTTTTCACTTATGAATATAACAAAGGAAAATTGATCCAATGCATGGTGTGGATATTGTTTGCAATTCTCTGTCATTGTGTTTTCATGAATGAATGAATGAATTTCGTTCTGAGTATATGGAACTATGAATGTTAGGGTAAGTATCAATTGTTTCTCTTCTGTCAAGTGGTGCAAGGTGTGCACACAGAACGCAAGAAGTGCATTAACATGATTTGTTTCGATTCCGAAGCTCAGAAGAGATAGCACAAAACTTTCCCTTTGCAAGGAATGCAAAGAGACTGGTGCAAGGCATGCACAGTCGTCCGCAAGAATTTGAACCTTGCATAAATATTTGGTGCAAGGAGTGCACAGATCCAAGATTCTACTAAGCATCGAAGGGACTTTGTAAGAAGTCGAAGAACCAGATATGAGTTATTGAAATACCTGAAACGCAATGAGTGTGTGGGAAGTTGAAGTATTCATGAGACCAAGATTAGGAAGAATAACACTTTTCATAAGTGTTAACGAGATCCAAGAAACAGACTCGCAGGAAGGACAAAGGTCGAAGCCTTTGAATCCTTTGAAAATATTCTAAGTCTGAAGAAAGCGTAAGCTCAGGGGGAAAGGTTTGGACCATATGATCAATGTCCAGACAACGAGGAGAAAACACAGAGGAGGAAGGATCTCAGCCGTTTGGTTTGAGCACAAAAGAATCGTAGATGTCCAATCAAGGTAAAGAGCATTAACGATAAGCGTTGAAAGTACACAGGAGGAGCGGGGTTACGAAATTCCAAAATCATAGAAACCATCCGTCAAGGGGGACACGTGGTGAGAGATCAGGGTTTCGCTGACTCATGACTCAGAGAATTCAAAGACAGAGTTATAAGAACTCATGAATCATGAAATCACGATTTGATTACATTCGTTGATCGGAGGAGAGAGTTGAACCGTAGATCTGGTCTTGTCGGGAGTTCGGAACTCGAGAAATCAGAAGTAAGAGTTCTAGGAACTCGCGAAATCCGAGTTCGCGATTTGATCTGAGCCGTCAGATCGAGGGAGGATCTGGGCCATCATATCTAAAGTATCAGGAATTCAGACCTCGGGAGAACGGAGGTGAATCACATCGGGAGTTCCCGATACGCGAAATCGTGATGGGCTCAGAAGATTGGCCCACGGTCATAGCGAAGGGTCACATCGGTGAAGGAGAATAGAGGGGCTAGCACGTGCTAGGCTCCTGTCATAATTTCAGAGGTCGAGAGAGTCAGGGTGACTCACATGCGAAGACCTGATACGTGAAATCGTGAAACTCCCTTTGAGTTAGGCAAGTGGTTATAGCTGTGGTCACGAGAAGGAAGGGGCGTAGCCAGAGAAGAGCTAGCCCCCAATTGGCGTAGAAGTTTAACAACACCCAGGACAGAACCCGCAGGTATCATACGACCTGTGTCTTTGGAGAAAGGACCTGTGTAAGTGGGTTTGGGGTCTAGCAGAGACCCGAAGAGTCAACTAGAGTCAGTTTCTTGATCGATCCTAGACTAGGAGGTCGCACAATGCTTAGGAGAGAAGGGGGGTTTGCATCAACTGGTATCAGAGCGGAAATTTTTCTTGCAGAAAGTAGTCAAAGGAGAGGAGACAGAAAGGACTCAAAGTTGTACTCTGTGTGTAGCAAAATAGTGAACACAATGCCACCAAGGAGATGTGTGGAACCACCTTTGGCCAATCGAGCTATAGAAAGGGAGATGCGAGAACTTCGTGCAAGATTAGAGGTGATGGAGGCAGCGCAAAGATGAGCACCTGATGTTGGAGACGTCAGCGATGCAGAGAGTGAAGAAGATGGGGGCAAGAATGTCGTCGAAGAAGCTGCAGGAGAGCATGTTTCCGAAGAACGCTTGCTGAGAGCAGTTGTCAGATTGGGAGGTAGAGCCAAGATAGAGGTCCCAATGTATGAAGGCAATTTATATGTTGAAGAGCTATTGGATTGGATAAGATCCATGGACAAATATTTTGACTATGAAGACGTTGATAAGGAAATAAGGGTGAGACATGTTGTCACCAGACTAAAGGGACATGCAGAGTTGTGGTGGGATGGACTACAGGCTGAGAGGAGAAGAAAAGGCAAACATAAGATAAAGAGATGGGACAAAATGGTAGCCAAGTTGAAGGCTAAGTTCATTCCCAAATATTATCAGATCAATCTGTTCAGGAAAATGCATAACCTGAGACATAAATGGATGAAAGTTAAGGAGTACACAGAGGAGTTCTATGGGATGAACATCAGAACTAGACAAAGAGAAAGAGATGAAGAAAAAGTTGTCAGATATATAAATGGCCTGAGATATGAAATCCAGGATGAGCTCAGCATGATGTCAGTAAGGATAGTGGAGGATGCTTATCAGTTTGCACTGAAGGCAGAGGAGAAGTTGGCTAGAAAAAAAAGCCATCGAGGAAGAGGTAAAGGCCCAGTCCCAAACAAAGGCCGAGGAGTTACCCATGAAAGGGCACATAAGTCTAAAGATGAGCCCGAGAAACCACACAGTCACTCAAAAAGAGGAGGAAGTTCCCAAGAAAGACAGGGTGGTGGAAGAAGTTCTTATAAAGGAAGAGGAAGAAGAAGAGTAGGAGAAGTAAGATGCTATGCCTGTGGAAAGATAGGGGACATGTCTTGGGAATGTACTGAGAAAAATAAAGAAGGAGGAGGTGAGGCTCACATTTCAGAAGCACAGAGAAGAGATGTTGAAGCAGAAGGAGCAGAGGATGGAAGATCCCTGATGTTGAGGAAGGTTCTCTTAAAACCATAGGCAGAAGTTGAAAAGCCAGTGTAGAGGAACAGTCTCTTCAGAAAATATTTCAAGACTAAATATAGAGTATGCAAGGTGATAATCGACAGTGGGAGCATTGATAACTTAGTATCCACAGAGATGGTGGAGAAATTGGAGCTGGAGACAACTGCACATACGAAGCCATACAAAGTCTCATGGTTGTAGAAAGGACACCAGGTAATGGTTAGTAAACAATGCTTGGTTGAATTTAAGATAGGAGGATATAGAGATTAAATTCTATGTGATGTAATTCCCATGGATGTATGCCATATCTTGTTGGGAAGACCATGGCAATTTGACAGGAATGTCATTCATGATGGGAGGAAGAATACATACACCTTGGAGAAGAATGGTAGGACACACATGTTGCTGCCAATAGAGGAGAAGAAAGTGAAAGAGGAAGCCAACACAAGCATACTTCTCATGACTGGGAAGGAACTCCTGAAAGAAGTCAAGAAAGAAAAGGATATGTAGTTTTTTGTGGTGAGGAAACCTAGAGTTATCCTTACAAGTACATCGATGGATAATTTGCCTGAAGAAGTTCAGGAATTGTTAGATAACTTTGCTGACATAGTGGTGGATGATTTTCCTAACTCATTTCCACCCATCAGAGGTATCAACCACCATATTGACTTGATACCAGGAGCAAGTCTGCCGTACAAAGCAGCATACAGATTGACACCTCGAGAGAATGAGGAAGTGAAGAACCAAGTCCAGGAATTGTTAGACAAGGTTTTGGTCAGAGAGAGCTTGAGTCCATGTGCAGTACCAATATTTTTGAGTCCAAATAAGGATGGAGGATGGAGAATGTGTACAGACTCAAGAGCCATTAACAAGATCACCATCAGGTATAGATTTCCTTTACCAAGAATGGATGATTTAATGGACTGTTTAAGTCGAGCAATTTTCTTTTCTAAAATAGATTTGAAAAGTGGATATCACCAGATTAGAATGAGAGAAGGTGATGAATGGAATACAACCTTTAAGACAAATGAAGGTTTGTATGAGTGGCTTGTTATGCCATTTTTCTTAACAAATGCCCCAAGTACTTTTATGAGGCTGATGAATGAAATACTGAAAGATTTCATTGGCAAGTTTGTGGTTGTGTATCTAGATGATATATTGATCTTTAGCAGGACTAAAGAGGAGAATTTGAGACACATGTCACTAGTAATG
>ML789589.1:84753-104569 GCA_009831015.1 Picea engelmannii
GTTGATTGGGTTTTTATCATTGCTTGTTCATTTGGTTTTTGATTTTCTGTACTCTCACTGTTATAGTGTAGGTCCTTTTTGAAAAGTGAACAAAAGTTTTTCTTTCAAAAAATTCTTTTAGTTTTCGGAAACATTGAAAATCAAATCATTAAAATTGTTGAATTTATTGAAAAAGACACAATAGAGAATTGTCATTTGATAAGTGATTGTTTGCATTTGCATTTTTAAGGGAATTTTGCATTGTAGTTCAAGGTTGATCTAGAAAACTTTCTCTCTCTCCCATGCATAGGATTCATTGAACGAAAAGAGATACATTTCATTCTCATCCTTGCATTATTGGGTCAGAGTCATACAACATAAGTTTCACTTCCGTTTCCTTTGAGTAAAAAACAACTTTTAATAACACTGTGTAATCATAAAATTTATCTAGTAACTATTTTCTAGGGATCTATTACACCAAAATTTAGCTAGGCTAGCGCTTTGGAGTAGGAAGAGAGATACATTCTCCAAAATCACAAAACACACAATAGCATCTTGTGTTAGGGAGTGTTAAATTCCATTTGCAATATCTTGTCCTAGGAAGCCCTTCTCACACAAGGGTCAAGCACGAGGTCGCATTGATGTTATCAGAGTTACTCACCCTGCTTTGTTGATATTAGTGTAGAGATTGCATGTATTACGGGGATCACTCGGAGGTATACCCACAATGATGAGTGGAAGTCTTTTGAGTTGATTTCGGGCTAGATACCCTGCCCTTGTGTGTGGATCAAACTGGTGACTGTTCCCCCAGGCTTTATTGTTGTTGGTAGTGACCTTAGTGGCCTATCTCTCTAGGTTCTTACCCAAGGTGACTGTGGAGGGGAAAGTCTTCATGGTACCTAGAATTGACATTGACCAAACTCACTCGGACTCCTTGGAGGGTATACCCACGATTATGTGTGGGATCTTGCACCAGGGTGTAAGTCTGTTAAGTAGGTCGTCAGCGTAACTTTTCCACCCTAGCCCAGCCCCTTCCCGTCTCATTTTTGCGACGTTGGATTTCATCACCAACTAGTGGCTTCGAAATTAGAAGGTCTTGTTTGCTTGGTGTTTCTTCCTAGATTTTGTTTACTAGCACGTGTTGTTTGTTTCTCGAAGTTGACCATAGGATTTTATTCACGAAGTTTGTTGCTCATTTACAATAGTTCCTCCGTGTCGTTCATGTAGAATGCATGGTTTATCTCCAGAGCATCTGGACAGTTCTCAACCCTTGCCTACAAGCACACCTGGAGGCTCTCCTCGGCAAAGTGAAGTCCCAGTCGTCACCACCCCACAAGTGGAATGCACTGACTCTCTAGAATGTTTTAGAATTACAAATACTCGAGAGGACTTTCAACTTAACCCCAATTCTGAGAGACGTTTTATGCGAGCAGAATCTTCTGGAGACTTAATTGTTGTGTATTCCAGATCTCCGACTGGACCCTTTCTCGGTTTAGAAGGCCAAGTGATACGGATTATTTTCGGCACGAAATGAGAGCGGAGATATAATAAAGAAATGCACAGAGATATTGCAGATATTCAATAATATAACAGAAATGTATCAGAGATGCAAACACAGATATACAGTAATACACAATTTCTATTAATCAAAGAAATGTACAGAGACTATAAAAATATAGAGTGAAAGACTCGCTAGAATGGTGGCAGCTTATCTCTGAGAAGAGATGTGACGGCTACTCGCATTCGCAAGAAGATGGTTACAATGAGGCTCTAGAGGCATTTTTACAATAATCAGGAATGCCAAAAGTCCTATACATCCAAAAACCTAACCCTAGGAGATGAAGCGCCAAAAGTCATGTGGGCCCCGTTTGGGTAAGTTGGTGCATCAACTTCCCGGGGTGGTAACTTTTGCATACGATCTCCGTTTTAGGCGTGTGATAACTCGTTGGAAAGATATCGTCGAGGAGATTCATTTTGGGGGCTCAATCATTCCTTCAGCTATCATTGAGAACCTCGATCTCGAAAAAAACTTCATTTAGGCCCTCAAAATGGCCCCGGAAGTGAAAACCTGCTAAAAATAGTAAATTGCCAAAATGGCCAAAAAACTGTTTTGAGCCATTTGGAAAAGGTGGGTGGCCCCCGATATCCACCTGGATCACCAAGATACTTTTTGGTCTATAGGTGTTTTCCGACGTGACCTTTTTGGTCCAGGTTCACCTGTGATTTCTGAGATTAATTCACTTGTGATTTCCGAGATCTCTAATCTTGAGACAGTACCGTTGACTACTGCTTATCACTTTACTGTCCTTGCCGAAATGGCCCATATTGCAACTACTTCGAGTGTTCCAACTGGTTTTCCTGCGGTTAGTCTTGCACCCATCAACACACCGCGGACGCCCAATGTCAATCCGACACTAGCACGTGGATACCATGCGTTGAATGCTATTATTCCTACTCCCGTGCAAACTCCATCCGGCTCTCCTAGTGGTCCTTCTTCTTCAGGGCACTTTCTTCCTGGTTTTGTACCAACACTCCCTCAATTTCCTTTTGGAGGACCTTCTTCATCTTTTACTAGAAATCCTAATCCTAGTGGTGCTATTCTGTCATTCACTCCAGCTTATCAACTTCCGTTTGGTCGACAATCTCATCAAGGTAGTATAACTCAACCCCCTCTCAGTTGGCAAATTCCAATTGGAACATTGCCCTCAATTGGTACACTTAATGGGAGAGGCAACCCCACCTTATGGGCAGAACATACCTCCGTCTTTGGCCCATTATTGGAATCAATTGATCCAAAATCCTCCTCAATCGACTGGGGGGCAGCAGTTTCCAGCTGCGTCCGTAACACCCCCTAGCATGGGCCAACCATATCCCGGGTCATTTAATCCCATTTGAGGGTCGAATGCTCAAACTCAAGCCTCTGTTCCAGGGTATAATCCGATGAGTTACTATCATGTCCATCCACCACCGAATATGCCTGGATCTTCACATTATATAAAGACTGCTTATGGTCCTACTAGTTTGCCGATGGGGCTTCCTCCCCAAAGCCACCAGTACTCGCAGGTGAATCGACAGTTACCCTTTCTCGCTACTTTGGATCTTCTGGATTTGTCTAGGATTTTAAATGATCCTATTCTTCATTCTCCCTAATGGCCTGTTATACCATCCAAGCTTCCATTGGACATTCCTAAATTCGACGACAAAGTGGGAGAGGACCCAAATAATCACGTTATGACTTTTCACCTATGGTGCTCATCCAACTCATTGATGGATGACTCTATTCGTTTACGTCTTTTTCAATGAACCCTCACAGGTTCTGCTGCGAAGTGGTATATCGAATTGTCGCATGGTTTCTTCTCCGACTTCAATACCCTCGCTATGGCTTTCCTTACGCATTACCAGTTACCGATCCATTATGACACGGGACCCGAGATTTTGACTTCCTTCAAACAAAACAAAGGCACTCATATATCTGATCACATCCATGAGTGGCGAAGGAGATGACTTCTCATTAAACTTGAGCTCCCCGATCAGTTACTGGAAGAATGGTTTACAAAATCATTTGTGAAAGAAATTGGTAAGGAGATTTCCATGGGTGGCGTAGTCACGGAAGAGAAGGCTATAAGTCGTGCTCAATATCTTGATCTCGTTTACTCACAAACGGGAACCCTTTATGATTTACTACCTGACTTACCTCGTCCTAATACTTCTAGCACTTCAACTACTCCAACTGCCTCGCATGCAGTTGACGGTGTGATTGGTACTGCCCAAGCCAAATCACATTCTGCTTCAAGCACAAACCCTAAATATGCTTCTTCTAATGTTCAAAATGCTCTGCCTCTTGCCACTCCCACCGGTAAGACTTATGAGGTAAATGTTGTTCAATCTACCCCAGCCGGTAAAAACAAATCTAAAAAGGGAAGAGGTAAGAATAAGGAGGGCAAAAATAATCAAGTAGAGCAACCCAAAACTACCCCTGTTGATGATCAGGATAAGCGCAAACCACGATACCCTTGCCTTATCTGTGGTGATGATCACTACACGAAGGACTGTCCACGTGCCGAGGTCACTAAGTTCCTTCAAGGAGCTCCAAAACCACCTACGCCGGTTGTCTTGTCCCAACCCTTCCCGTCTCAACAACAGACTCAGTTGGTCATTCATGACCAACCCTCTTCTTCAACTACATCATATGTTTTGATGTGTACTGGTTATTCTAAGCAGAACAATGTTGTGCTCACTACTCGAGCCAAAGATTATTCTCCCTCTAAGGAGAAGGTTGAGGATTTACCCCCTTCTTTGGTACAACCCTCTCCCATGACTCCACCTACAAACAGTCCTCTTCATCACGAATGACCGAGCCTCGACACAGTTCTACGACCTCCTCCAAAGGGCGTCGTTCAGAAATCGGCTTTCAATCCTCATGCTCGTGCAGCCCAGAACTACAACATTGTTGAAGATCTGGCTCAAACACCTTCTGCGATTGACCCAACGGATATGAACTTAATAGTCTTTGACTTGGAAGATCACATTCCATGGTTACCCCCTCAACTTGCGTTTCAGATTCAAGTTGTTGTCTCTGACAAGAACATTTTCTGAACTGTTATCGATGAGGGTGCCTCGACGTGTGTTATGTCTCTTGCTTGTTGGAAAGCCATTGGCTCTCCTCCTTTGAATGAATCCCAGAACACTCTTAAAGCCTTTAATGGCTTTTGTTTTAAGTCCTATGGTGTCCTTCCTTCGTTTCCCATCTCGTTAGAAGGAAAAACGGTCCAAGTCGAAGTGGAAGTCTTTGACGCTCCCCTTGATTATAATCTTTTGCTTGGCCGTAGCTGGATTGATTCCATGCGCGCCGTTGTGTCGACACTTTTCCGTGTCATACGTTTCCCTCACCAAGGAAAGGTTGTCACTGTCGACCAACTCACCTTCTTCAATTCTGATACTCGTACTCGAAACATACTGTTTATTGCTAAAACCCCCCCGGGTTATGACAATGTCAGTGTAGGCCTTTTAAAGGACTCCTCGTTAATGGGTACTTTCCCCATTCCACCGCCCGATGTTCCACGCCCGTTAGTTTCTTCTATCAACATGATCTCCACAATGCCTCACGAACTTCCTACGTCTCATGACCCCTGGGTAGTCCCTGACCCTGGAGATCATCCTCATTATGACGATGCAATGCCATTAAGTCCAGTTGAATCCACCTACCAGGCCATTCAATCGGCAACACCTTCTACCCCCTCTCTTGATAAGTTGTCTCCCAATCCTTTTCGTGTTATTTTTCCCACTAACGAGATGATCATGTCTGTCATGGAAGACACCCCTTGGGACGATGGGCATCATCGTTCCATCCTCTTTTTGGAGCAACACACTCTTGAGAACTATCAACAGATTTCGACCCCGTCGACCGTTGTCCTCATATCGACCGTTCCCGAGTCTGCACATGAAGTGTTTGCTGAAGGGAACTTAAGTAATATTTCGCCCACGATTCCCATTAACATATCCGTTAAACTTGGAATCGTTGAAAATGTCCATATTGGATCTTCGTGTTCTTTTGACGAAATCGTCACCTATACGTCCCTTTTCAAAGAATTTCATGACATCTTCGCCTGGAGCTACGAAGAGATGCCAGGTATCGACCCTGCAATTGTTGTACATGAGATAAAGACATACCCTGGCGCTAAACCCATCCGACAACGCCTTCGTCCAGTTCACCCACATAAAGCGGCTGCTGTAAAGCTCGAAGTCGAGAAACTTCTGAAAGCCGACTTTATTTATCCGGTGGCTCTTACAGACTGGGTTTCCAATCCTGTCCCGATTGACAAGAAAGGAGGAACTATTCGTGTATGCGTTGATTATAGGGATATCAACAAAGCTTGTCCCAAAGACAACTTTCCTACCCCCTTTGTCGATCAGATTGTCGACGATTGCACCAGAAGTGAAATCTTCTCTCTCATGGATGGTTTCTCCGACTATAATCAAATTAACATTGCTCCCAAGGATCAACATAAGACTGCTTTTATTTGTCCTTGGGGTACTTTTTCCTATCGAAAACTTCCCTTCGATCTCAATAACACTGGCACAACGTTTCAACGTGCTATGTCTTATGATTTCCATGATATCAAGCATATCGTTCAACCCTATTTGGACGATTTACCCACTCATTCTATGTGCAGATTCGATCACCCAACCCACCTCCGGGCCATTTTTGTTCGCTGTCAGTTCTATCGTATACGTTTGAATCCTCACAAATGCGTGTTTTGCGTGGAATTCGGCCGTCTTCTAGGTTTTATCGTTTCGCGTCAAGGGATCTGGGTGGATCCTTTGAAGGTTGAGGAGATCCTTAATCTCCCTCCTCCTTCTACACTTCGCCAGTTGCAAAGTTTGCAGGGGAAAACAAACTTTTTTTGTCATTTTATCCCAAATTACGCCGAGATAACTCGTGGTTTTACATGGCTATTAAAGAAGGATCCAGAGTTCGTCTGGGATACCATTGCCAACGATGCTTTTGAAGCTTTGAAGTTGTCCTTAACGCGAGCTCCACTTATCTTTCCCCCCAATTACAGTCGCAATTATTTCCTTTATCTTGCTGCCTTAGAGTACACTATTGGCATGGTTCTCGTCCAAGAGGATGATACCCACGACGTACATGTTATTTACTACTTGAGTCGAAGTCTCACGCCAACTGAAATCAAGTATCAACATGTCGAAAAATTGGCCTTGGTTGTCGTTCAAGCCGTCCAATGCTTCCGACACTATATCCTCTCACTCAAGACTACGATGATTTCTCATTGTAACCCTATGAAACATATTTTGACACATCAATTGCTAGGGGGAAAATAATCCAAATGGATTGTGATACTCCAAGAGTTTGACTTGGAATTCGACCGCGCCAAGTCCAAGAAATCCTTAGTTTTTGCTGAGTTGATATGCGATTTTCCCCACTCTGCAACGGAAAATGTAGCAGTTGATTCATTACCCGATGAATCTCTTTTCCTTATTAGCACTGATGATCTTTGGTATGGGGATATCATTCTATATCTCCAAACCCAGACTTTCCGGCCTACTTTGTCCAGTATTGAACGACTTTGAATACGCTATCAAGCTCGTTAATACATTATCCTCGGGGATACTCTTTATCGTCGGGGGATTGAATCTGTTTTTCGACGTTGTTTAACATTCGAAGAAGCCAAGAAAGCTCTGAATGACTGCCACTTCGGAGCATGTGGTGGTCATATGTTTGGGTATGCTACTGCCCATAAGATCTTACACACAGGGTATTTTTGGCCTTCTTTGTTTAACAACTTCATTATTGCCGTTCAGAAATGCCATGCCTGCCAGACCTACAATCAAAAAATTCGGTCTAATCTCGCTCCTCTTCATCCTGTGGTCTCAGTTGGTCCCTTTGCGAAATGGGGCATCGATTTCATGACATGTCACCCTCACTCGGTCGGGGGGCATGGTTACATCATTGTAGTCGTTGATTACTTTACAAAATGGGCCAAGGCGATGCCGACATTTGACAACACTAGAAAGACTGCAACATTTTTTCTTTTTAATCACGTCATAGCTTGTTTTGGTGTTCCCCAAGCTATCGTCACTGATCACGGTAGCCACTTTAGGAATTTTATGATGTATGAACTTACTGATAAGTTGGGTCTTCACCATGATAACTCAATGCCCTATTATCCACAAGCCAACGGCCAAGTCAAAGCAATCAAAAAATTTCTCATAACTATGCTTCAACAGATGATAGGAATTCATAAAACAAGTTGGCACACAATGTTGTTTTCATCATTGTGGGCATACCGAACATCCGTCAAGTCCTCTACTGGGTTTACACCTTTGCGGTTAGTCTATGGTGTGGAAGCCATTCTTCCTATAGAGTGCGAGATACCCTTTCTGAAGCTAGATATTGAACTCCTACCCAACACTTCTGCTGAAGAAGAACGTCTATTGTATCTTATGTGATTAGACGAAACTCGACATGACGCCACCCTAGTAATAGAAGCCTAGAAGAAACGTGTCAAGGCCTAATATGACAAGCATGTCAAGCCTCGTGTTTTCTTCGAAGGTGATATTGTTCTTCTTTATGAACAAGATCGAGATGTGTTAGGAGCTGGGAAATTTGAATCCATGTGGCGAGGTCCTTATATCGTTCGACGAGTTTTGGAAAAAGGAGCGTATGAGTTGGTAGATTACGATGGTATCCCTTTGAGTGAACCCAAGAATGGGTTGTACTTGAAGAAGTACTATGCATAAAATCATCTGTGCACTAGTACTTGTATTTTTATTGTATCATACATTTTATGTGTTACTATAGTTTGCTTTTTTCGTTATCTGGTCTCTGCCTTTATGTGATGTTGTGTTTGATTTTCAGATTTTGGAGTCTTCACTACCCTATATTGGCTTCGCTGATGGCGTTATCCATAGTACTCAGAACCTTGCTTCAACTGCATGGGCAATTTACGCCCCTACAAACGAACTTGTCTCTTTACGAGGTGTGTGCCTCGGCCGTGCGACCAACAACATTGCAGAGTATAGCGCCATTATTGAATTATTGGTTGATGCTATCTCGCTCAGAATTCTTCATTTGGTTGTGTGACTTGATTCGCAGCTTATAGTACTACAGTTAAGTAATGTCTATTCTATCTGAAGTCCTACTTTGTTACGGGTGTATTTGCGAACTCACCTCTTGGAACTTTATTTTGATCACATTGAATATCAACATATTCCTAGATGTCTAAATACATTAACAGATGCATTGGCTAATTATGTATTGGACAAACATTTGAATCATTTATAAATCAATCACATCAATATTCACACAATATAAGGTAAACCGGTAGAAGCCGTCTGTATATATAACGATTAAAAGAGTTTTTTTACAAAAAGTTTGTCCAAAGACCAAAATGACAAAATCTGAAGCTCATAGCTTCTACAACGTGATGTCATGGATGATGTTCATGGTAACACACGACTACCCTAGCAACCCTACAGAGCAGTCGACTCATAGATGTTGATACTCCTACATTATGACGCTGATTGCGTCGTGGAACCTCTTCCAGAGTCATGTCTGGAATGTCTGCTGTCAGACCCTCTAGATTCTGTTCCACCACTTGATAATCCTCAACATACTATGGTGTTGTCACTACCTCTCCTCGCCGCTGGATGGGAGAAGTGTCGGGAGGTCTGTAAGGTCCAACATCTGTGTTATCAACAAACGATTTTGTATTAGTTTTTAGATGAACATATAAAAAAAAACATTTGAATATGATAAAAATTCACAAAACATTTAAAAAAGAAAAATGTGTGTACTTCTTACTAAGGTCCCCCCACTGAGCATCCTCTGGCAGTGCTAAATCTGGATCTCCTCAGAAATCCAAGCTGGCATAGGCATAGTCATCAACCATCAACAACTATGGTTGAAGCCAGTCAAAGAAAGTATCATCATACTTGATGATTGGTCCAGCCACGTGTCGGGCCATAAGCTGACACCATCTCAGCATCCTAGGATCCCTGGGACACTATATGTTCCACTCAACCTGCAGCCTTAGTAAAGGGACCTTCTCTAGGAAGAAGGAAACCAACAAAGATCCATACCCAAATTGCTTAAGGTTGCCTCGTTTGCATTTGGTCAGTTGTCTTTTTATATTGCGAAGCACAACATCTGCCCAGTTGAACACCTGTGGCTCAGTACACTCAATAACATACTGGAAGTAACTCTGTAATGCCATATGAGGAGTAGAACTCCCAGCCATCCGATCTATGGTGAATAGGATAGTACGGAGGGTCAAATCTCATACCCCCCAAATCGCTATTTTTCCTTTCTTTCTCTCAGCCTCGGGAACGCAGTGTATACGACAGTACTCACTCATATGCAACCTGCCACCTTTGCTACTGGTCAAGCTCACATAGTACCGCCGCCGGGACAATCCAGTCAAAAAGTAAATGTCCTCAATGTCTAAGGATAGTGTGTGGACCCCCACCTGAAATACCTATTGATCAAGGTCCCACATGCGTACCAGGTATTCTAATAGTCTGACTTGGGCCCTCATACCCGGGATGCGAAAGCACTTCAGGAGTCCACAGTCACTCAACGCAACAATAATAGGTGGATGATTTTCGGCCATTGCATTGTCTTCTTCATGTTCCCTTTCACGCCATTCAAGCACCATGTTGATGGCCAAATATCTGCATAAGAGACACAACAAGAAGATTAGCAACTATTTTCATGAATTCATTCTCTTTTATTGCCTAAATTTTAAAAACTTTTTTGAGCTTTGTGGTTCTTGCAGGTGCCCTGTGTGCACAGTGCGAGAACCTCGCAGGTGGCCTTAGGCTCACCCTCGTATAGGCTGCCTGGGAGAATGGCAACACACATGTAGGGCTTGGAAAACCAACTTAAAAATGAAAATTTAACCAATGAAATTACAAAATTAAACCATGAAAGTGTTAAGGATGAAGAGCCTACCTCACTGTTGCAGACGACTCGCTAAATGGTCTCTCATAGCTCCCGCAATCTGACGCCGAACTTGGAGGGTAAAAGAGGGGTTTTTTGAGCTCAATAGTGGAAAGGTAACAATGATGTGGTAAAAAGAGTATTTACTCCTTTTATTTACTTTTACTATGTCATTTTGGTTTTTTATGATTATTTATCTATTAAACCCTAATCCCTAATGTCATGATGAGTGTAAATTTTGCAGGCGTGATGACTTTGATGATCAAATACAGGATACATATATGTTTTTCTTTGTTATAGTGTGTTTTTTATTGTTTTTTATGGTTTTTATATAAAAACCTCGAGCATGGTCTGTGTTCGTTCTTGCACTAAAACATATATGAGAATGCGATCGAGCATACTTTTATCACTTTTTCGGTCTCAACAAGGTTGTACGAAAAAGGAACCCCCCTGGAGTCCTCTTTAAGCTCTTTTCAGACTCTCTAAACATGAAAAGATCATCGAGCGACCTTGCTATTTTCACGCTCGATAAAGTATTTGAAGTAAGCATCTGGTGAGCGATAATTTATCTCTTTTTTGGTCTCGTCTAGACTATTTTACGAAAAAGGAACTGAGAGAGTTCTCTTTTAAGTGTTTTTCCAAACTCTATAATATTGAAAAACCTTTGATTTTTCTATCTTTGGACTCGTTAAACAAACATCGATAGACCCGTGATGGGACCGAACCACTCCTTCTTAGGGTTCGTTAAACATACTCCGAGGGACTCGTTCGAAGGATGAGCTTACATCAACAAGCATATGTTATCCTCCTCAAGCTTGTGTACAAATAAAGAGGTACTCGCCAGAAATGGTGGGGGAAAATTTGAGAAAGGGATATGTTATCATCCTCATATTGATTGGCAGTAAGTGTCACTCTTGAACATGACACCCCCTATTCATCATTTGAAGATGGTTTGGTAAATCCATTTGTCTCTTATTCGATTTGCTACAAGGTCATTCCCTGTGTCGTCTTTGAGTCAATGTTGTCAAATCATTGGTCGTGTCATTCATATGTTCAAGAGAAGTCCATTTGAAACCTATATCGAGTCAGCCATATGCAGTTATCCATTCTCTCCGTGTTGGCCTTCCCTGTGTCCAGTTTAATTTGCCTAATACTCTGTTTCATCTTCAAAATGTGTTACTCTTTTCGTGTCATTGATGGGGGATACATCAAGGCCCTCCTGTGACGAGTTTTGTTCTATCGACTTCAGCTCATTATCCGGAATCAAGACATAGAAATTAATTGGTACCTTGGAACTTGCATGCCTCAATGGAAGGTTTCCTCGCTTTCGACAGTGGGTTTACATCATTGACCCCTGATCGAAAGATTCCATCATATGTTCGACTTCAACTCATTCATTTACACTCGATGGATTGTACTAGGGTACCTTGGGAGTCATTGACATCAATGGTGATTTCCCTCGCACTTGTTAACGATTTCATCAATGACCGGTAATCAAGTGGTTTCTGCCATGTTCGACTTCAACACATGTAATCACATGGTTAGATTCGTAATTTGGACAATGAGATTGAAGACCCTGGACATAATCTCTTTTGTCCAGGTTGCGATGAAGTATGTATTATCTGCGACACATAGATCCACTGTGTATGTCTCGTGGCTATGTCGTCTCAATTTGAAATTTCTTGCATAGATCCACAGTGTATTCCTGGTGGCTATGCTATATTTTGACGGCATGGATCCACAGTGTATGATTGGTGGCCATGACTCGTGTCTACAATTTCATCCGTCTATGATTTGAGTATGGGGATTCCTACCTCATAATTGGTACATATGATATTCTGCAGATGCTTGGTTGTTCGCAGGTTTCCGATTAGGTGTGCTCCTGGTTCCCGACACACACATGCAGGTTACAAAGTCTTTCGCTTGTTATTGGTTCCAACCTCATACTTTGGGGGGCATTCTGTTACCCATGATTTTGGTCATCATGATGATGTATTGATGATGGTGTACTCAGGCTCTTCATAAGAACTTTCTCCTAAGAAAAAATTATTTTCATCTCTTCCAGAAAACTCATTTTTGAAGACTGTTTGCAGGCTGCTAGTATATTTGGGTGCGAGAATGTATGATTCTCGTAGGCTGCCTTAAGCCAGGGTGCGAGAAGTTCGCATTGTGTTGAACTGCTAGGGTGCAAACTCTTCCTAAAGCATGGAAAAAGATGAATTCTCGAAACTTCTAGAAGGGAATCTTCTAGAAGAGAATCTTCTAGAAGGATGGGTTGGCATTCAAATGGTTATCCTAGTACTGGATTCCCTGATATTTTGGGATCATTCTTATCCAAGTAAATAATTCATTCTCTCCTATATATTGAAGGAATTCTCATGGAAAAGGTTAAGCAAGATTCATTGGAGAATTGGTGAAAGAATTGTGTGAAGGACTGAATCTTGAACAACAGCTTGGAGACTCTAGGTCTATCAAAAGGGGTTGATCTTCTTCATGCAAAGATTGAGAAAGTGTGTGTGTCAGAGCCAGGAGCCATCGAAAGGAAGGTTGCGACATCAAGGCTCATGTTGTAATCTTTACTTTCCATTAATATGATACAGTAGCATGTCCCTTTCCCATAAAGCTATTTCCACTTTATTGTATAATTCCTTGATCATATACATAGATTGACTGTTGAATAGATTGTGCTATATTCACTTTGGTTGGTTTGTGTTGTCTTGGTCTTGGCTGCATGAGAGTACTCAAGCAAAGCAGGAGAAACAAAGACCATAGGAAGCGATAATAAGGTATGTTATTTGTTCTTTCCTCCTAGTTAATTCAATGGTTAGAATCTAGGGAAAGAGTCATGTCCTGTCTTGATTTGTTCTAGATCCAGGTGGATCTAGGGAGATCGGTTAGTGTCTGCACCTATGGATTTATCCTATAACACAAGTGGAGGTGCAATTGGATTAGTTTTGAGCTAGGATAATAGACCTATTGCCTATTTAGTGAGAAGCTAAATGAGACCAAGAGAAAATACTACACGTATGATAAGGAGTTTTACGCCATAATTCAAGCCCTAAAGAAGTGGAGACATTACCTTGTCCCACAGGAATTTGTCTCGTATAGCGATAACCAGGCTTTACAATTCATAACCAGATAAGAAAAATTGAATCAGAGATATGCAAAATGGGTTGAGTTTATGCAAAATTTTACTTTTGTCATAAAACATATTGCTGAGAATGCTAACAAAGTTGATGATGCATTAAGCAGGAGATGCTTGATTCTGCAGGAATTTCAGGTGAAGACCTTGGGGTTTGAACACCTTAAGGATATGTATTGTGATGACACAGATTTCAAAGAAGCATACTAAGCATGTACAAATCCTGTGCTGAGAGACAGAAGCCAGTGGACAGAGTATATGATTCAAGAGGGATTGTTGTTCAAAGGCAATCAATTGTGCATACCGAAATGCTCAATGAGGGATAACCTTTTGAAGGAAAAGCATAGTGGAGGATTGGCTGGACATTTCGGCCATGATAAAATGTTTGCACAGTTGAACAGGTCATACTATTGGCCAAGTATGAGAACATAAGTGATAAAGTTTGTGAACATATGTAGAATCTGCCAACATGCAAAAGGAAAAAGACAGAACACTGAATTGTATCAACCATTGCCAATACCAAAGAGGCCTTGGGATGAAATAAGCATGGATTTCGTGTTGGGACTACCAAGAACACAAAGAGGATACGATTCCATATTTGTGGTGGTGGATATATTTTCAAAGATGGCACACTTTATCCCATTCCAGAATACCAGTGACGTGACACATGTTGCAAATTTGTTTTTCAAGGAAGTTGTGAGACTTCATGGCCTACCCAGAAGCATTGTCTCGAACAGAGACACAAAATTTGTTGGTGACTTTTGGAGAACACTATGGAAGAAGTTGGGGGAATATTTGTCCTTCATCTCAGCTTATCACCCTCATACATATGGACAGACTGATGTGGTAAACAAAAGTTTGGGAAACTTATTGATGAGTCTGGTCACTGAGCACCATAATTAGTGGTATCAGATTCTGCCACAAGCATAATTTGCATACAATGACTCACCAAACAGGAGAACTAGAAAGATCCCATTCTAGATATTGTATGGAATGCAACCCAGGGGAGTATCTAAGTTGAGAGACTTGGAACAGAGTGAGATCAGAAGCACTGGAGCAAAATATTTTGCTGCAGAAATGTAGAGGCTCTATAGCCAGATCAAAGGACAGTTGCAGAGTTCTAACCTAGAGTACAAACACAGAGATTATCAACATCATAGAGAACTTAAATTTGAAGTAGGAGATCAAGTTCTGGCACATATGAGGACAGAAAGGTTCCCTAGGGGAACATATAACAAGTTAAAGATGAATAATATAGGACCCTATAAGATCTTGAGGAAGTTTGATGCAAACGCCTATGAGATTGAGATGTTAGATGATGTGGGAATATCACCCATATTCAATGTTTCAGACCTGTATCCTTACATGAAATATGACATAGATGGATCAGAAGATCAAGAGAAGATTCAGTGGGAGAAACAAATGCCCATAGCAGAAAAACCATAGATAGAGAAGATTATTGATTAGAGGATTGGCAAGAAGACTAGAAGAAAGACCTATTTTGAATATCTGGTCAAGTGGAAGGGACACCCAATAGAATATGCCAGTTGGGAAAATGAATCTAACATCCAGAAGCATGGAAAGTTGGTGTAGGAGGTCATGGAAAGAAGTCCATGAATGTTTGTCAAGGGGAGTATGATGCAGGAGCATCGTTGGCAAACATGCGGAGCAGGACCTATTAGCGTCTGGGAATTTGTACGGGATCTCAATGCTGGCAGTCATGACAGATATTTTGAAGTCTTCCTTAACTCAGTGCCAGAAAAATGTTTTGAGGCATGCTTGAGCGATCGCGAGTGAAGTGGGAGTTTCCACTCTGGCTCTGGAAGGCGACTGCACTAGGATAGTCGTCAGGATAAGTTTTGATGTAGACAAGTAGTCAAGGGGAACCCTAAGAGACCTCTGAGATAAATAGAGGTTTTGTACACCCAAATGAGGCTAGATGGATGTTAGAAGTTACTTAGTTGGAAGTTAGTAGCTGGAAGTTAGCTACAAGTTACGAGGAGATTTTTGAGTTATTTAGTTTTTTTTTTTCATCATAGTTGTATCCATTTTTCACTTATGAATATAACAGAGGAAAATTGATCCAATGCATGGTGTGGATATTGTTTTCAATTCTTTTTCATTGTGTTTTCATGAATGAATTAATGAATTTTGTTATGAGTAGATGGAACTGTGAATGTTAGGGTAAGTTTCAATTGTTTCTCTTTTGTCGAGTGGTGCAAGGTGTGCACAAAAAATGCAAGGAGTGCATTAACGAGATCTGTTTTGATTCCGAAGCTCAGAAGAGATAGCATGAAACTTTCCCTTTGTAAGGAGTGCAAAGAGACTGGTGCAAGGCGTGCACAGTCGTCCGCAAGAATTTGAACCTTGCGTAAAGATCTGGTGCAAGGAGTGCATAGATCCAAGATTTGACTAAGCGTCGAAGGGACTTTGTAAGAAGTACAAGAATGAGAAAAAGAAAATGATAGGAGGGCGAGAGGAATTTCTCTCCGAGAAATCCTTTGGATCTGAGTTATCAAAATCTCTAAAATGCAAGCAGTGTGCGGGAGCTTGAATTCTTCACGATACCAAGCTTAGGAGGAATAACACTTTTCATAAGTGTTAACGAGATCTAAGAAACGAAATCACACGAATGAAAAAGGTTGAAGCCTTTGAATCCTTCAAAAATATTCTAAGTTTGAAGAAAGCGTAAGCTCAGGGGGAAAGATATAGACTGTTCGATCAACGTCCAGACAACGAGGAGAAAGAACAAAGGAGGAAGGATCTCATCCGTTCACTCTGAACACAAAAGAATTGTAGCCACCCGATCAAGGTAAAGCGCATTAACAATAAGCATTGAAAGTACACAGGAGGAGTGGGGTTACGAAATTTGGAAATAATCAGAACCGTCCGTCAAAGGGGACACGTGGCGAGAGATTAGCGTTTCCCTGACTAGTGACTCGGAGAAGTCAAAGGGAGAGTTATAAGAACTCACAGATCATGAAATCATGATTTGATCATAGTCGTTGATCAGAGGAGGGAGATGAACCATATTCTGGTCTTGTCGAGAGTTTGCAACTCGGGAAATCCAAAGTAAGAGTTCTGGGAACTCACGAAATCTGAGTTCATGATTTGATCTGAGCCGTCCTATCGAGGGAGGATCTGGGCTATTAGATTTGAAGTTTCAGGAGTTCAAACCTTGAGAGAACAGAGGTGAATCACATTGGGAGTTCCTGATACATGAAATTGTGATGCGCTCGGAAGATTGGCCCATGGTCATAGAGAAGGGTCACATCGGTGAAGGAGAATAGAGGGGATAGCACATACTAGGCTCCTGTTGGGATTTCAGAGGTCGGGAGAGTCAGGGTGTTATCCACATTTTTGGTTATCAAGATGATATTATGATCATGTCATGATAATGGAAGATCAAACTCTTCATTAAGAACATTTTCCTGAAGAAGGTTACACTTGTCATTTTCTCAAAATCATATTTTGAAAATAGTTCGCAGGCTGCATATATACTCTCCTGCGAGAATCCTTAAATCCCAGGATTGCATTCAGCTTGACTGCGAACTTCTCGCACTGTGTCAATGGTTAGAGTGAGAACATGTTTTTAAAAGAGTAAAATAGATAATTTCTCGATCCTTCTAGAAGGAATCTTCTAGAAGGGTGAGTTGGCTTTCGAATGGTTGGCAAAATACTAACTTTCCAGATATCTTGGGATCATTCCCTATCCAAGTAACCAAACTATCTTCTCTTATATATTGAGGAGATTTCTTATGGAAAAAGTTAGAAGTTGGCAAGCTAGAGAAATCCATTGGAGAATTGGTGCATTATTGTATGGAGAATTGATGCTGCAGCAGACAGAGACAACAACAAGGTCATTACAAGTAGTTGATTTTCTTCATGCATGAGCAAGTGTGTGCGCCAGAGCTAGGAGCCATCAAAAGGAGATCTACGACATCAAGGATCAGGTTGTATATTTCTCTTTCAGTTAATGCAATACATGAATATGTACCTTTCCCATAACGATGATGTCATCTTATTACATGATTCCTTGATCACATGTATAGACTAGGTATTGAATATATTAATGCCTTTGCTGTGATTGGTTTGTGTTGTTGATATTGGACGACACAAGAGCATCGGAGCAGAGCGAGGAACAACATAGATTAAAGGAGAGCGTTCATAAGGTATGTACACTATCCATTTCTCTTAGTTCGTTCAATAGCTAGATCTAGGGAAAGAGTAGTATTCTGTCACGTTTTGTTCCAGATCCAGGTGGATCTGGGGAGATTGGTCTGTGTCCGCACTCACGAATTTATACTTAAAAACAGGGTGACTCACATGTGAATACACGATACGCGAAATTGTGAAACACCCTTCGAGTTAGGCGAGTGTTTATAGCCATGGTTGTGAGAAGGAAGGGGCATAGCCAGAGAAGAGCTAGCTCCTGATTGACGTAGAAGTTTAACAACTCTTAAGAGAGAACCCGTGGGTCTCATACGACCTATGTCTTTGGAGAAAGGACCTATGTAAGTGGGTTTTGGGTCTAGAAGAGACCCAAAGAATCAATCAGACTCAGTTTCTTGATTGATCCTAGACCATGAGGTTGCACATCCCTTAGGAGAGAAGGGGGGTCTGCATCAATATGTCATCGTTGTTCAAGAATCGTGGTTGCGGACTGCAACAATTGATAGAGCAACGTTGAAGTCACATAGAATTCAGATCAACATAATTAAGTTTTTTTTTAGCATGGTTCTTGCGATTAAGTTATACAAAGACCAAATTGTGATTTACAAAGGTGTATGTGGGGCAGGTTCTTTTTGTCACATGTATGAGAGGTAGTTTCTTTTGTTTCCTGCACCATTTTGGTATCAAAGTACGATTCAATTCTTGTAGGCATATGACAATATTTTCTTTGTCAAGATATGGAATTCAAATTCCATGGAAGAGGTCGAGGTCGAGGAAGAGAAGTCGCAACTGCAGAGTTACTTAAAGAGGTGAGAATTCTTCAAGTGCGACTAGAAGCCATGAAAATTTCTTAGCAACGTGATGCTGACATAGGAGATGTCAGTGATGGAGAGGAAGAGTCTCCAACAGAAGAGGCAGAGCCTGTTGAAGAGACCAAATTATGCTTAGATCAGTCTTTGGGGCTAGTTCCAGACCCAAAATAGAAGTTCCTATATACAAAGGCAGTTTAAATGTTGAGGGGTTAGTTGATTGGGTGAGTTCCATGCATAAATAATTTGAGTATAAATAAGTTGATGAAGATAAGAGACTCAAATTTGTAGTGACCAGACTGAGAGTCCATGCAGCTCTTTGATGGGATGGTGTGCAAGTTGAGAGGAAGAACAAATGAAAGGAAAATATTACAAACTAGAATAGGATGGTGGCTAAGCTAAAAGGTAAATTTTTTCTCAAAGATTATCATCTTTATTTGTTTAAACAAATGAAGAATTTAAAATAGAGGCTAATGTATGTTAGAGAATACACTAGATAATTTTATAAGGTGAACATTAGAGATGGATATATAGAATACACCTTTGAAATTTTTTCCAGGTATATTAATGGTTTAAGGCTTGATATTCAAGATGATATAAGTTTGTTGTCCCCAAAGATAGTGGAAGAGGCATACTAATTTTCCTTAAAGGCTAAAGGAAATATAGCCAGAAGACAAAGTCAACAAGGAAGGGATTGAGGTACATCGAAAGGTTGAGGACAATAGGCTGGAGAGAATAAACTTTCAACTCAAAAAGAGGATACTAAAAATTCAAACCAACAAGGACAAGAAAGTGATTCTAGAGAGAGAAGACCTTACCTAAGAGGTAGAGGTATAAATTATGCATTTAGATGTTTTAAATGAAATAAACTTGGACATAAATCATTTGAGTTTCCAAAACATGATGCTATAGATCAAGGTAGTGCACACATTGCTTAGGATAGTGAAGACAATGTGAAGTTGCATGTACATGAGAATGCACCAAATATTGGAGAGTCTTTATCAATGAAAATATTTTTGTTGAAGTCATCTAGTGAGATTAAAGAACCAACACAAAGAAAAACATTGTTTAGGATTGTCTACAAATATGAAAAAGGTAAGTGTTGTAAAGTTATCATTGTTGGGTAAGTGTTATATTCTTTGCATGTGTGTGGGCGGTGCGTAAGATTTGACGACTGCGTCTGAAGATCCCTCCCCCCATCTCTTTGTGTCATGTGAGACAAGCGATTTCCTAGGGGGATCTCGAGGGGGTGGG
>ML789589.1:107710-119468 GCA_009831015.1 Picea engelmannii
CTAACTCCAGATAGAACCCATAAGCAGAAGTGTCAACTCTCTTGACCAAGCTTCCCCAACAAGCAACTAGAATTCATCATCACACGTTTAGGGGAGCGTGAGCTAACACCGTCCTCCCATGACTCCAGGTTTCAGAGGATACATGGTGGGAAATGCTTCCACCCCTCATAATAGAACTAGGGCCAACACCCTACCATGGACCATATAGTGGCACTATGTTGCTGGGAACTTTGTCATTGCATATTCAGTTTTAGGCAGTCTCGCCACCTGAAAACCTGCACATGTCCACATATCATAGCAATGCATTTGAACCAACATAATTTCACATACAAAGATTCATACCATATTGTTTCTTGGTCGATGTTCATGACATCAACCTTTTATCATCATTATCCTTTGTCTATTTCATAGCCTCTTGACCTGCATATTAGTCTATAGCACAAACTCATGCATATCCATGAATTATCATCATGTAGATTCATTTAATCATAATCTCAATCCGATATCCACGTACCAACAATTTTAAATGTCAAAAATTTCAAGTTATAAATAGATTGTGTAATATCCATCATAATTCAAATAACGTTAAACATTCATAGAATTGACATTCACATAGGTTCATATGTCTTAAAATTTCAAGTCTATCATTAATAGTTTCACAGTGAATAGAAAAGAAATCTGATTAGGCCTTAAGTAATTATAGATGTCTAAGTCAAAAGGTGGCATTACATACACCCAACCTTCGGGAAACATATTCCCGAGGTTGTAAAAAAATGTGAGGGATGATCTCGTCATAAGGTCTCTGCATCCTCCCAAGTAGCAGATCCTGGGCTATACTTTCCCACTAGACCTTAACTTTGTCTACTAGATGATTCCTAAGTTGTCGGAACCTACGATCCAATATGCGTAATGGTTCGACCATGAGGGTTCCCGTGCCCGATACCTGCAATTCATTCCAATTTAGTTTATGAGATTCAGTAGAAACATAATGACGTAGAACAAATACATGAAAAAAATTATGAGTTTTATGCAAGTGGGGTGGAAGTACGAGATGATATGCAATGAGTCCAATTCTCTCTTGGATTTTGAAAGGTCCTATAAATCGAGGCGACAACTTTGTCCCCTTCCTGAACCGAATGGTACTCTTATTAGGCTTGATATGAATGAAAACTTGATCTCCCACTTTATAACTTTGGTTAGTCCTATGTGCATCAACATAACTTTTTTGTCTATCCTGTGCTTCTTTTAGTCGCTTCCTAATCTGAATCACCTACTCCTCCATCTCTTGAATCAATTCTGGCCCAAATGTCACTCGGTCTTCTAACCTTTCCCAACTCAACGATGTCCTGCATGGACTTCCATACCGAGATTCATAGGGTGGAATTCCAATGGAGCTATGAAAACTATTATTGTAGGATAACTCTACCAAAGGTAGGTACTTCTCCCACTGGGTTTGATTATCCATTACATACATCTTAAGCATGTCTTCCATAACCTGATTTACTCTCTCAGTTTTTCAATCTTTTTCGGGATGATATGTTGTGCTTAAGTTCAACTGAGGTCCCAACGCTGAAAGTAAACTTTTCCAAAACCTAGATGTGAATCGAGAGTCCCTATCTGAAATGATCTTCTTAGGTAACCCATGTGGATAGATGAACTCACTTATAAAAACATGTGCTACATTAGTGACATTGTAAGTGTCTCTAACTAGAATAAAATGAGTACTCTTGGTCAAATTATTAACTATCACAAGAATGGAATTGTGTTTGTGCGATGTGAGTGGAAATCCCACAACAAAATCCATAGAAATGACTTCCCACTTGGACATAGGAAAATCATGTGGTTGAGGAGGCCTGTCAGGTGGTGGTGTTCAACCTTCACTTGTTGACACTATAGGCACTTGGTGATTAAATGGACTACATCATGCTTCATTCCTACCTAGAAGAAAAACTTCTTCATACCTGTGTACATTTTCTTCACACCCGGATGTGCACAATAAATTGCTTTATGGGCTTCCTTGAGTATGATGCTTCAAATATCCCCACCTTCGGGGATGTACATCCTTCCCTGATATGTTAATAATCCATCTACTTCCAGGCTATATCCTTCATACTTTTTATCTACTTGTCTCCCACTCTGGAGGGTTGAAGTAACCTTTAAATACCAACTATCTCCAAGAAGTTTCACCAACACACGCTCCCTCATATTTACTTTTAAGGGTACCAAGGAGAAGACACATGGTCTCCTGCTCAAGGAATCCGTAACCACATTCTCCTTTCCATTGATGTATGAAATTAAAAAATTGTACTCACTCATAAACTCACTCCATCGCCTCGTCCTGGCTTTAATATCCTTTTGAGTGAAGAGATTATTTAAGCTTTCATGGTCTGTTTTGAGCTCAAAGATTCATTAGATAATGTCTCCAAAGCCTTAGAGATAGCATTACATTTTCCAACTCTAAATCATGAGTAGCATAAATCTCCTCATGTTTCTTCAACTTTCTTGATGCATATTCTATCACTCCCCCATCCTTCATTAGCGTGACCCCCAACCCTTTCTTCGAGGCATCCATACAGGCTGTGAAGTATTTTTCCATATCTGAAACTCGTAGAATTGGTGCACTAGTTAGTAACCTCTTAAGCTGGATGAATGCAATATCACAATCTTCTGTCCATTCATACCTGACCCCCTTGCACTGTAAGGTGGTGATGGGTTTCACTATCTTAGATAAACCTTCCACAAACCTTTGATAATAACCCGCGAGCCCCATGAAGCTTCTCACCTCATGAGAATTTTTCGGCACTGGCCATTCCATAATGGCCTTTACCTTTTCCTGGTCCACAGAGATTCCTTCACTAGAAATTATATGACCTAAATAGTGAATCTCTTTCTGGAAGAAATAACACTTCAACAACTTTCCATACCATTTTTTCTCTCTAAGGCATAACAACACCACTTGCAAGTGTTCCTCATGTTCTCTTTTGTTCTTGGAATAGATGAGGATATCGTCCAAAAATATCTGTACAAAGCGGTCTAAGTACTTTCAGAATACACCATTCATGAGGCTCATGAATACTAATGGTGCATTGGTCAAACTGAAAGGTACTACAACAAACTCGTAATTCCCAAACCGAGTTCAAAAGGTAGTTTTAGGAATATCACCTTCCTAAATCCTTGACTGGTGATACCCTAAACACAGATCAATTTTTGAGAAAACTGCTACTCCTTTTATCTAAACAAAGAGATAATCTATTTGTGGCATTGGGTACCCATTTTTCACTGTAGCACAATTCAAGTCCCTGTAATCTATACACATTTGTAAGCAACCATCCTTCTTCTTGAAAAAAATTACTGGTGCACCCCAAGTTGAGACACTAGGCCTTATTAGCCCTAATTCAAGTAGTTCCTTCAACTGCATCTGCAACTCACAAAGTTATGGCACTGTCATCCTATACGGTGTCTTGGAAATTGTTTCCACACCAGGTTTTATCTCAATGGTAAAATCAAGATCCCTCTCATGGGGTAACCCTCACAACTCTTTCATAAAAACATCCTTAAACTCCGACAATACTAGATATTGATCCATGCAGGGTCCTTTCCTTTCGTTGACCACTTCCACTACATATAATCGAAAACCTTTCCTCATGCAAAGTTTAACCTTCATGGTCGAGATAAAATGTAGAGACACCTTCCTCCATACATCATGGATCTTTGTTGACCTTCCTTCATCATCAACACAAAGCACCCTTTTCACGAAACAATATACCATAGCTCGATGGGCTTCTAACCAGTCCATTCTGATGATTAGGTCATATGTCCCTAGAGCAGTGACGTACACCTTCAACCTAGTAATACACAGTCCTAGGTCTACTAGACAATTATTTATGTTAGGTTCTACCACTTGTTTTTCCCCCAAAGCCATCTCGACTTGTTTAAAGTCATCGTGCTCTTAGGTTTCCAACCCAGACTTTTCTAATGCACAAGGTGAAATGAAACTATTTGTAGCACAAGAATCAAATAAAATTTTAATATTGACATGATTTAGTATACTTGATGACTCCACCACCATGGATTGATGTTCTGCCTGGCGATTATTAACCGTTGCATAAATATGGTGGCTATTACTCGCTCTTCCGCATCAGGGCCTTTCCTTCTCTATGCACAAATCCTGCTTGTGACTCTAGACAATCACACTGGTAATGACATCCTCCACACCCCGAACAAGTAACACGAGATGGAACCTACACACTGCCCTGTGGCAGTCTCTGAAATGAGTTCCTTCCCCTGGAACCCCTACCCCTACTTGCTGCTCCCAAAGAAGGTCACGGACCTTCCTACATCGTTGGTGATGAGTGGGATGTTGCACTCACTGCCATTGAAATACTTGTTGTAACTTCTCTAGGAGCGACTATATTGCCATAAAGAGGTGGCCTAGAGCTTCCTCCCCTGGAGAAATTCCTAGGGGCCTTCCCCACGAATCCAGGATGCTATGGAATGGTTGAACTCATACCTCCATTTAAGATCATATGCTCCTCTACATAACGAGCATTTTCAACTGCTTCTACTACTGATGATGGTTTCCACATCTGTACCATGGTCCTTATCTTAGGGTTTAACCCATACACAAAACGTCATTCTTGTCATTGATCAATATCCATGTATGAGACATATTTTACTAACTCCATGAACCTGATCTCGTACTCTTCCACAGTCTTGTTTCCATGAACTAGTGCATGAAATTATCCTACATGTTGTTCCTCATAGTAAGCTATTGGTTAGATTTTATCTGAGTTTATACCTTTAACATGATTGACCTAGGTTCAAGTCTACTGGGGTTCCAACAAAGCCTCAAAATATCGGCCCTCATGGTAAACCAGAAGGAAACACAGTACACAGAGTGCACTGCGTAACCTCACCCGAGATAGTCTTAATGGGTGACTGCAATACTCAAGTGCTTGCAGTTTAGGACTGAATGGAGATCTGTGAAGTGCACGCTTAGAGTTCTATTTAATTATTAAATCAATATACTGGCATCCTCATTCATGAATGTAATGTAATTGGATCCATTAACTCATTCATACATAAATCTAGCATCTACTCATAGACAATAAAAGAGACACAAGCATTCAATCACATAACACAGGTTTTACCGTGGTTCACCCCCTCCTAGGCTACGTCCACAAAGATATGGCTCTCGAGATATTTTATTATGGTAGTTCCACAACTACAACACTGCGTGCTTTACACCTCGTTCTTAGTCGGGTCAAGATCTATTATGAGGCGAACTAGATCACACTAGGATCCTCAACTTGTGATATAACCCTCAAGATCTACCCTTCTATCCCTCTACAACTCAACAACTTACAAACTTGGGTCGTACGACATAAGTATTACAAACTAGTTACCCATTCTCATGCGAGTAATGCTCTATCAACACATGTCTCCTCTCCTCAGCATGAACCAAAACAATCACCATCCCCTACCTAGACCTCCTAGGTATCTATTTATATCCATTACTGGCTCATTGGCCATTACAATGTATTACAAAAAACCTAACCCCAACGTCATTAGGTATTCCATGCAAGTGCGCGTGTTGATCTTCCTTCGAGTTGTCTCTTTCCTCATGCATGCCTTTCCTTCCAAAATAGCCTTTCTTTCTAATTCAACTTGGTTCCAAAAGGCCCCCAACACTAACATGTGGCTTGTCCAGAGCCACCTAACCCTTGTGTGCTTCATTGATCTCTCTTTTGATTGCTTGGAACTTCTCCATGAACTTTGTTTCTTGCATTTGGGCCTGTGTGGTCTTCTCCTTGAGTGTGTCCAATATCTGCACTGCAATCTCATCGCTAACCATCCTTTCACATTATGCCTGGGTTTGTGCCATATATGTTTTTGCTTCCTCTGCCTATGCAATGATTTATGTTGCTCGCTCCTTTTTCTGTGTCTGTGCAACTATGAGTTCTATCTGCAGTTTCTTCATGTCGTTTTCTCCTTTGACATTCTCTGTGATTGACATTGTCTTCTACCTATGCTTGAGGTACTGGATAGATGCACTTAACCTTTCTCCTTCCTAGTCCCACTGCTGGATCTGTTGATCCTCTTTCAACTTTGTCCATAGTTGTGTTGCTTTATCGAACAATTCGACTGCTGCATGGACTTGTCTCTCTATCTCCTTTATCTGCGATATTACCTCTTGTTTCATTTTCTCCCTCACCTTTGGTGGAGTGGTAGGTGTGAGCTGCTCCCAGAGATGCTCGATCTCCTGTTGGTATTGATCGATTGTCTGCTCAATCTAATCAATATTTTATGTCACCGTGAGTTCGGTCGTCTACGCTTTCTTTGGGATTTTTTCGTATGATACAACCACTTTCTGCTCCAGCCCATTTTCATGGTCCTTCTCTTCTTTGGTATCGAGCTTATCCTTCTAGAGTATCAATTCTAGCTTGTCTCAATTGTCCCTTGTCTACTACAATTTCATTGTATCTATGCGTGCACAAGACTGTACCTCATGTGTAATGTTGATTTACAGTTTATACAAGGCCTTGGTTGGTGTTAACCCTCCAAGTGTTGGCGATGGTTTCATGTATGTCGTAGAGATAACCTTCGAATATAGTTGCATTCAGATTTCTGTTCTTGGAGTCCAAAGCGGCCCTGAGCGATAAGTATCACGCTTTGTAGCAAGGAGTGGGTCTAGTGGAAAAAATGAATATTTTAGCTCCTTCCATCCGATCATGACTATCAGGATGAGTAGCCATTGTTGATTAAGGTTGGTTGTCATTGATGTCAACTCTTGAAGAAAGACCCGTAGCACAAAGGTTTGGGTAATGGACCCAATATTGTTTGATGTAAATATGACTCATTATTGTTTTGTCATTGTTGATAAGAAGTAAATATGGATGAACTATGTTATCGCACAGTTTGTAGTTTATGTCAAAGGCTAAAGGATAGAGACCAAACTGACGTAACAGGAACCTTCCCCACCCAATGTCACCTCAATGGGGAGGTTCTTTCTGTTTAGGGAGATTAGCCTAGGGGAGACGTCCCTGACAACCTGGGTTTTTGAAGAGGAAAAGGTTTAAAGCTTAAAGTAGAAGTTCCTCCTCACAGGTTACCACCTAGGTCAGATAGTCTAACTAATCAGCCAATAAAGAAGTGTATGCCCAAATGAAAACACCTGCCCAGAACAAGACAACAATAGTACAATATATATGCAGGCTATAACTCAATGGATTAGTACTTCAATGACTATGTGCTATTAATTGATAAGAAATGTGAAACAATAGATATCAATGAGGTCAACGTTTTATCAATTAGCTATGGAAAAAGCATCAATTCATTAATAACTATCAAGATGATCAAGCTAACAATGTATCCAATCAACACTTTACTCAATAAATGCTTCAAATCATCATTTAATTGCTTATATTCAACACTTGTTGCGTCAATATGAGATAACCAACTGTGACGTCATCCCTAATTAGGTTAGTTTGTTAGTTAGGGTTTCAAAATTTAGAGTTTTGAGAGTGGTTTTGTACACTAAGACTTCAACGTTGGAGGTTAGAGATCAATGCCTTAGGGTATATTGAGTCAAACAAGACAAGGGCACAAGGCTTTGAAAGGATGAAGACTTAAAGACAAGAGGGAAGGGTTCTAAAGTGCTGCAAAGGCAAGGCCCTAGAATCGAAACCCTAGGGGAAAGAGGCTCACTCCGGTGTTGCTTAAGCAAGGCCTTGCTCTCTTTCCTCCTTCTTTAGGTCAACTTGGAAAAATGGCTAGCATAAATGATAAATTTAAGGGATGAGGTGAGAGAAAGTGTTGTAAATACAAGGCTTTCAAACCCTAGAATATGATGGCCCTAGGTGTAGATAACCTAGGCCTAGGATGTCACCCTCTTTCAACCTATAAACTTCAACTCTAGCTTAAGGGAAGAAGAAAGATGAGTGTAGCAAAGGCTAGGCTCAATCCCTCTTCTTCAATGGGTGGAAATGTTTTCTCTAAGGGGACATGTAACAATGACCTACTTGTGTGCTTGTTACCTAGGGTTTCAAATCAACAATTTAATAAGAAAATGCAAGAAATTAGACCTACAACCATTCAATTAAGAAGTTTTGCAAGAAAATCACTTACATATCATGAAGAAATCATGTGCAAACCCTAGTTATAAACCTTCCTTGGAGAAAAATGCCAAAAGATGCCAAAAAATCCTTCCAATAACAAGTGCGCCTCACTTAGAAAGGAAATATACCCTAGAAGGGCGCAAAAATCAGACCTCACAAGTGTGAGTGAGTTGTATTATGTCCAAATGAGGGAAAAACATCCTCAATATATATCATCTCATGACCTTTAATTAAAACTAGGTCATTAAAAATAGACGACAAGGCTAATAACCAAAAATCATACTGTTTTACATTAAATTGTTAAATGAAAACCCTAAATGAGAAATAAGCAAGATGTCTAGCCCCTTTGGGGGAAACGCTGGCCCTTTTTAGGGCAAAACATGGCACTAGATGACAACGTTGGCCCTCTCTGGGCCTCCAAACTCTGCCACACGTGCCAAAATGCTCTGTCAAGGTGCCACACATTGGAGGTGGCGTCATGGCTCCTAGATGACGTTCTGGGGCATCAGAAGAGACACGTTCCACCTGTAGTGGGTCAACCCCCCTGGACTGGGCTCAGCCAAGGCATCCTGGATGAAAAATTCCTTCTTCTTCTTTTGTGCAAAGGCTCGACCAATCATTGTCTTGTCTCTGCCCCTGATGAGGTCCCAACAACCATCTGATGGGCTCTTTAGCCCCATGGAGGTCCAAACTAATCATCTTCCCATGTGTACCGGTCCCTTGGTACCTGTCCGTCGGGCATGGTCCTGCACATAAAAAACTGTGCCCTCCATGGGCTCATTAGTCCTAGGGATCATAGCAATGTTAATCATTTTTCATCATTAATTTTATCAAATGCATGCATAAAACCCCTAGCATATCATCCAATAGCTCAAAGAAATTACAGTGACCTACTATACAAAGCTGAAGAAAAAGACAAAAGGCCCTATTGGGCCAACATCCATAAGAAAATTAAAGTTCCATAAGATATCATCCAAGCCATGTAACACAAGTTGGTGTGGTCAAAGGATGTCCAGACATAGTGAAAGACAGGGGTGATATTATTTGTGGGTGCCTTTATAGAAGGTGAGTTGTACCTATCACAGATGTAATTATTTCCAAGCCCTTTATTTCCTTGATTCTTTCTTTTCTTTATTACTTTTTCTTTCTTTTTATTTCAAGGTCTAACTAGAGGACACTACCTTAGCGTGGTGACCAGAGCTGACAATGTTACCCACAAGTACTTTCACATAGATGATAAGGCTAGCTCGTGATGAGACCCCCTTTCCCTTGGTCATGCAACCAAAGGTCACTTCCCTGGTGTGGTAACCAGATAATGGAAATGTCATACTGCTAGGTACCCATGAACATAATGGGCTGGCTCATGATGAGACCCCCCATCCTCTTGGCTAGGTCTTGTTTTTGTCATTTTTCTTCGGGTCCCTCTTGTTTCTTATTGAGAGGATTTTTATTGCCTTCTCGGGGATCCCTGGGCGAGGCATCTCTAGGTTTTATTTTTTTATGGATTTTATCTCTTACCAGTTGCTTTTACCTCTTGGGCCTTTAGCCCCTTCTTCCCACAAGATAAGGTGTAACCCCACAAACAGGTCATCCTAATGTCCGGACTAGGGGAATGGGATAGATGAGTGGGAGATAAGATGTAAGAATGATGATATGATGGGAGCGGATGATGGCTCTTCAAAATTCCCCCTGGTGGCTAACCGAAACCTGTGGTTACAAGATTTCTAGGATACCCTGTCAATCCCCCCAACCTTGGTCAAGTGGGTTAATATAAGATCCAAGAAGACGTCAGAAATGAAAGAAATTTGATGCATATATCTGAAGGTTAGAATGATCAAATACGACACATACCATGATACCTCAACCAATTACCTCATGGAGCAAGAGTCTTCTTCGATACAAGTCCAAGATGAAGGTGATGGATGTTGTTGCTGCTGACAGGACAAGTCTGAAGAAGAAGAAGAAAGATGGGCCCTCCAGGGCCATGCTCAGGTCAATCCTGCTCTCAGTACTCCATGTCTAGGACCTGTGGGATTCGAGACATGATCTCCTAGTTATCCCTAGAAATTGGGGATAACCTCTGGCTCCAACTCAGGGACATGTGCTCACCGTAGAGCGCATGAGAACCTCAACATCTCTGGCATAAACCTGTAGAAATTCTCAGAATCGAAAAGTGCATCAGTAACAAAGGTGGGGTGGTATTGCCACCCCGCAAATATAATATATGTATATGACTGAAATAAAGCAATCAATATGCAAGTGAGGAAACAAACAAACATGAAATGCAAATGGTATAATACATGGAAGAATGCCTACCTACCTATACTTACCTGTGGAGTCATGTCCCACCACTTTGGTGGGGTTTGAGGAGGTGCCCGCTTGTTAAGCCCTAATATTGGCCCATTACCCCTTAATTGGGGCACATTAGATTAGTAATGTTATTTTATTTATGTCAGCTTTAGGCCATTAGTTATAATTATACCTCATATTCTCCTATATATACCAAGGAGACATTTTCATTTTGAATCATCTTGTACTTGAACATTTAAGTGGGGTAAAAGGAGGTTGCCCCCTCGAAGAGGATTATTATCTAAAATTATCTCTTTTTCAAGGTGTTGAGTACTTTTCCTGAGGTTTTTCTATGCTATATTGAAGTTTGGTTCTTAACATATGGTATCAGAGCTCAAGGTCTTAGGGTTTCGCTGCTACATCTGAGACATCGTGGAATTTTCACTATAACTTTTTTTCTACAATGTTTCAGAAGGAACTTCTTGGAAGGTATTTAGAAGACAGATCAAGGTACGTTGGGTTCAAAATTTAGCTCCTGAGGCCTTATACTTTCGGAGATATAGCCTGTACAAGATAGGGTTCAGGAATCATCCTAAAATGAGTCTTTGCAGTATTTTCGCTATAAATTTTTTTATGTAATGTTTCAGACCCTCAACTCTGGGGGCCATTTACATAAATTAGTTTTTTATCTGTGGTAAAAATTTCAGCTTTTGGGTCATCATAAATTTGTAGATACACCTTGTGTAAGATAGGGTATCTGACTAGTCCTATTGGCTAGTCTCAAGAAGGTGTTCCAGGTAAAACAATCATAAATTATTCCTAGAGTATCCAAATTGGGTGGGACTGGTTGCATTGGATTGTGGACAGTCAGTAGTATTTCGGGTGCGAGTTTCAGAATTTTATATCAATTATTTTGTGCGGGGAACACTATACAAGTGAGATCTCCTGGAAAGGCCAAAAATCAGCAAGTTGTGGGGAAGTTATCATAAATTCCACTTGGCACATCAATTTTGATCAGACCTATGGCATTGAAGAGAAGACATATCAGAGAAATATATAAGATAAAGTTTCATACCTAGAAGGTCCAAAAATTGGGAGATACAATAGAAGAAATATTGTCTAGCAGAACCACCTCAAAATCAAGGTTCAAAAGTGATACTTGGCCAACATGCCACCCAAAAAGGGAAATTCTACACCAAATAAGCCTCGAGAAAATCCTACTTGGACTCTTGATGAAGGTGAAGAAATGCGTAGGGACATAAATGATTTACAAAATAAGACAATAACTAAAGATGAACTACAAGAGATGATGGATACTAAGATGGATTCAATGGAAGCTAAGTTGATGGATT
>ML789589.1:161310-200009 GCA_009831015.1 Picea engelmannii
CAGAGTCTTGCCATCAATGCCAAAGGGGGATATTGTTGATTAAGGTTGGTTGTCATTGATGTCAACCCTTGAAGAAAGTCTGGTAGTGAATTCCGATAGCACAAAGGTTTGGGTAATGGACCCAAGGTTGTTTCATGTATAATGGCATGATTTTTAATATATTTGAAGGTAATACTATTCTATATGTATAGTACATGTCATGTCATTTTTGGTGGTATGTGGAACGTCACATAACTCCTCACGGTTTGAGAGTTATGGCCTTACGAAGTTGGAGGAACCTCATTATATGTTGGCTTGAAGCCCCAAAAGGTCAAAGAAGTCAAAGCGCTTGCAAAGAAGAAATTATTATTTAAATGATAAATTAAAGTGACAAAGTCGAGAAGGATTATTTAAATAATGAAGTGAAGTGACAAAATCAAACAAGATTATTTAAATGATAAAGCGAGGTGACAAAGTCAAGGAGGAATATTTAAATGATAAAGTAATGGAGAAATTTCTAATTATGGAAAGTGGTTAACCCTAAAAATGAGGAAAATAGGTTAAGTGACCTATAAATGGGTTAAGTGACCTAGAAATAGTTTAAGTGACCAAGAAATGAGTTAAGTGACCTAGAAATGGGTTAAGTGACCTAGAATATGGAGAGTATAAATAAGACGCAAGGCTCTCTCAGTTTACATCACACTTGAGCATATTGAATATCTATAGGTGACTGAGGTAACCAAAGGATATCTAAGCCGAATTTCAGAGGGAAGGTGAAGAAAAGAAGACCAAAATTCAAGGGAGGATAAATTCTTTTGATGATGCTTTCTAAGGTATGTTATTTACAGGTCATCTCACCATTTTCGCAATAATTTTTTTTTGAATCATTTAGACCATGAAATTGATAGGAAGTTGAAGAAACATATCCAATTATATGTGGTAAAAAATTAAGCTTGTGGGTCGTTGTATTTTTGGAGTTACCCTCTGTGGAAAATAAGGTTTGTGGCTAGTCCTGAAACTAGTCTAAAACAAGTATTTCGGGTAAAAACGTCATAACTTGTTCATAACAGATCCAAATTTAGTAAGACAAAATGTGTTGGTTAGAGTACAATTGGTATTATTATGTGTAACATTTTTAGATCTATTCAACACATATTCCTTGCATGGAACAATATACAACGTCGCTCTCTAGAATAAGCCAGAATTCAACAAGGTATGGAATTTTTGCTATAACTCCTTTTTTGAGAGGTTCCAAGTTGTGAAACCTGGAGGAATTTCATAAAACACATTGAAGAACATTGTATATCAGTTTTCGATCTTGATTCATTATCGGTAAATAGTTATGATTATTTCAAATTAGGGTTGTTGACTAATCCAAAACTAGTCATGTGAGACTAAAGAAAAGTTTGATGAAAATGCTAGTCTCTTGCTGTTAAAATTAAGGAAGGTTTGCAGGTATGTGATCATATACACCAGGTCTATGATAGAGTTAAAATCATATTTGGATGATGAAATTGATGATGGATTTTGGTTAAGGTACATGTTGGGTACATGGTTGAGACAAGTAGTTGATGAGTTGACACATATGTGAGGTGTATAGTTGATGATGTTGGTACATATTGATGAGTGATAGTTTATGAGTAGTTGACACATGATTGGTAAATACTTGGTACATGGTTTGAGACATTTGTTTATGGTACATTTTGATTACATGTTGTTTGGTACAGGTTGGTGCATGGTTGATGCACTTGTTTATGGTACATGTTGGTGCATGGTTGATGCACTTGTTTATGGTACAGGTTGATTATAGGTTGAGGTACAGGTTGATGCATGGTTCAGGTTTATTGGTAAAGGTTTACAGTGGTATTTCTCACAATGATAGTGTGACAGTGGTTCCATCATTCTACTTCTACTTCAGGACGGTTGGACGGGGCAAGGACAGGTGGTTGTAGTTGGAGAACATAGGGGGTTGCAGCCTCCTTCTGGTTGTAGCCAGAGAATAGGGGAGTTGGAGCTTCCTTCAGGTTGTAGCCTGAGAAACAATGGGGTTGGAGCCTCCTTCCAATTGCAGCTGGAAAGCAAAGGAAGTTGATGCTTCCAATGAATGTAATTCTTCAAGACATATAAGAAAAAAAAATTCGTGGTTTTCTCCTGCTTTGGGTTTCCACGTAAAACATTGGTGTACTGTGTATGTGTATGATTGTTCATTTGTTCATTTTTTATTTCCTCTACAATTATTAGATGATAATGCTACATTGATATAACACTTGGATTATATGGTTAAAAAGGATTAGATTTCTCTATTACTGATTCACCCCCCTCTCACTAATCCAATAGTAGGAGACTTGGGATCCTAGTTTTATTGATCCATTCACCTAAACTCTTCACCCAAATGTAGTGATCCAAGACCTCTCCCTTTCCTTGCATATTGTCAAGGGGGTAAGAGTGAATATCATGAACTCCATGAGAATAAGAGTAAAGGGAATTAATTATCAAAGTTGAGTGTTTTCTTTGTTAGTGTATATTAAATTTAGTTAGGATACATCTCTTGCAAAATTGTTTTTTAAACCGATGCAGGGAAAGCAACAAATAATCCAAAAGAAAAGGGAGCAACCTCACCAACACTACTAAGTGATGCAAGAGAATCTTTGTGAAAGTCAAAATTTGACTCTAGAAGGTCTTCAAAGTTTACTAGAGGGAGTGGGTTCCCTTAATTTGAATTAGTTTGTTTTAATTTCTGAAAATAGGGTTAGTTCAAAAATAAGGGGTTTGTTTTCCGTAAATGAATGTAATTACCACATTTGAGCAAGTTGTTAGAGGAGTTGGGATTTGATCATATATTTGCTACAAATAACCAATTTGAATCCATCCTTAGTGGATTGAGAATATTTTTCCTCACTGTGCATAAAAACACAGTTCGAGCACAATAATTAAGGGGAGGGGGGGGATTTGTGGAGTAACTTAGCAATGAATAAAATTAAATGAATTTGTAGTCGATTTTAATATAGCTCTCCCCTATCCAGACACTTCTCTGTTGAATGCTCTATTGAAGTGTTTTTATATATATCAATACTTAAATTTGGTTTAGAACATAATTGTGTAGTAGAAGAGGAGAACAGAGGTATTATAATTAAAATTAGATGTTTGCAGATTCAAAGCATTGTTTGTCATTCTCCTATTTTTTTTATTTTTTTTTCAGAGTTTTACTATTGAATTTTTGTTGAGGAGTGTAGATTATTCAAAGCCTCTGAGTGTTAGTGATATTTATATTGTTCAAAATGTGATATGAGAAACACCATTTTTGAATCATTATATGGGCGTAGCATATCATTGCAGAGTTGTGATGTTTGTTCGTTGTTTTCAGATTTTAAAAATCTAATAATTCTTTAGATTTCACTCCCTACTCGAAACAACCAGGCGACAAATTGGTGGATGTAGGGTATGAGAACACATACTTGTAATATTTTTAAAATAAACATGTGATGCAGGAGCATCGTTGACAAGCACATGGAGCAGAACCTATCAACGTCTGGGAATCTGTACGGGATCTCAATGCTGGCAGCCATGGCAGATATTTTGAATTCTGCCTTAACTCAGCACCGGAAAAATATTTTGAGGCATGCTTGAGCGATCACGAGTGAAGTGGGAGTTTCCACTCCGACTCTAGAAGGCGATTGCACTAGGATAGAAGTCAGGATAAGTTTTGATGTAGACAAGTAGTCAGGGGGAACCCTTAGAGCCCTTTGAGATAAATAGAGGTTTTGTATGCCCAAATGAGGCTAGATGGATGTTAGAAGTTACTTAGTTGGAAGTTAGTAGTTAGAAGTTAGCTGCAAGTTAGGAGGAGATTTATGAGTTTTTCAGTTTTTGTTTTTTCATCACAGTTGTAGCCATTTTTCACTTATGAATATAACAAAGGAAAATTGATCCAATGCATGGTGTGGATATTGTTTGCAATTCTCTGTCATTGTGTTTTCATGAATGAATGAATGAATTTCGTTCTGAGTATATGGAACTATGAATGTTAGGGTAAGTATCAATTGTTTCTCTTCTGTCAAGTGGTGCAAGGTGTGCACACAGAACGCAAGAAGTGCATTAACATGATTTGTTTCGATTCCGAAGCTCAGAAGAGATAGCACAAAACTTTCCCTTTGCAAGGAATGCAAAGAGACTGGTGCAAGGCATGCACAGTCGTCCGCAAGAATTTGAACCTTGCATAAATATTTGGTGCAAGGAGTGCACAGATCCAAGATTCTACTAAGCATCGAAGGGACTTTGTAAGAAGTCGAAGAACCAGATATGAGTTATTGAAATACCTGAAACGCAATGAGTGTGTGGGAAGTTGAAGTATTCATGAGACCAAGATTAGGAAGAATAACACTTTTCATAAGTGTTAACGAGATCCAAGAAACAGACTCGCAGGAAGGACAAAGGTCGAAGCCTTTGAATCCTTTGAAAATATTCTAAGTCTGAAGAAAGCGTAAGCTCAGGGGGAAAGGTTTGGACCATATGATCAATGTCCAGACAACGAGGAGAAAACACAGAGGAGGAAGGATCTCAGCCGTTTGGTTTGAGCACAAAAGAATCGTAGATGTCCAATCAAGGTAAAGAGCATTAACGATAAGCGTTGAAAGTACACAGGAGGAGCGGGGTTACGAAATTCCAAAATCATAGAAACCATCCGTCAAGGGGGACACGTGGTGAGAGATCAGGGTTTCGCTGACTCATGACTCAGAGAATTCAAAGACAGAGTTATAAGAACTCATGAATCATGAAATCACGATTTGATTACATTCGTTGATCGGAGGAGAGAGTTGAACCGTAGATCTGGTCTTGTCGGGAGTTCGGAACTCGAGAAATCAGAAGTAAGAGTTCTAGGAACTCGCGAAATCCGAGTTCGCGATTTGATCTGAGCCGTCAGATCGAGGGAGGATCTGGGCCATCATATCTAAAGTATCAGGAATTCAGACCTCGGGAGAACGGAGGTGAATCACATCGGGAGTTCCCGATACGCGAAATCGTGATGGGCTCAGAAGATTGGCCCACGGTCATAGCGAAGGGTCACATCGGTGAAGGAGAATAGAGGGGCTAGCACGTGCTAGGCTCCTGTCATAATTTCAGAGGTCGAGAGAGTCAGGGTGACTCACATGCGAAGACCTGATACGTGAAATCGTGAAACTCCCTTTGAGTTAGGCAAGTGGTTATAGCTGTGGTCACGAGAAGGAAGGGGCGTAGCCAGAGAAGAGCTAGCCCCCAATTGGCGTAGAAGTTTAACAACACCCAGGACAGAACCCGCAGGTATCATACGACCTGTGTCTTTGGAGAAAGGACCTGTGTAAGTGGGTTTGGGGTCTAGCAGAGACCCGAAGAGTCAACTAGAGTCAGTTTCTTGATCGATCCTAGACTAGGAGGTCGCACAATGCTTAGGAGAGAAGGGGGGTTTGCATCAACTGGTATCAGAGCGGAAATTTTTCTTGCAGAAAGTAGTCAAAGGAGAGGAGACAGAAAGGACTCAAAGTTGTACTCTGTGTGTAGCAAAATAGTGAACACAATGCCACCAAGGAGATGTGTGGAACCACCTTTGGCCAATCGAGCTATAGAAAGGGAGATGCGAGAACTTCGTGCAAGATTAGAGGTGATGGAGGCAGCGCAAAGATGAGCACCTGATGTTGGAGACGTCAGCGATGCAGAGAGTGAAGAAGATGGGGGCAAGAATGTCGTCGAAGAAGCTGCAGGAGAGCATGTTTCCGAAGAACGCTTGCTGAGAGCAGTTGTCAGATTGGGAGGTAGAGCCAAGATAGAGGTCCCAATGTATGAAGGCAATTTATATGTTGAAGAGCTATTGGATTGGATAAGATCCATGGACAAATATTTTGACTATGAAGACGTTGATAAGGAAATAAGGGTGAGACATGTTGTCACCAGACTAAAGGGACATGCAGAGTTGTGGTGGGATGGACTACAGGCTGAGAGGAGAAGAAAAGGCAAACATAAGATAAAGAGATGGGACAAAATGGTAGCCAAGTTGAAGGCTAAGTTCATTCCCAAATATTATCAGATCAATCTGTTCAGGAAAATGCATAACCTGAGACATAAATGGATGAAAGTTAAGGAGTACACAGAGGAGTTCTATGGGATGAACATCAGAACTAGACAAAGAGAAAGAGATGAAGAAAAAGTTGTCAGATATATAAATGGCCTGAGATATGAAATCCAGGATGAGCTCAGCATGATGTCAGTAAGGATAGTGGAGGATGCTTATCAGTTTGCACTGAAGGCAGAGGAGAAGTTGGCTAGAAAAAAAAGCCATCGAGGAAGAGGTAAAGGCCCAGTCCCAAACAAAGGCCGAGGAGTTACCCATGAAAGGGCACATAAGTCTAAAGATGAGCCCGAGAAACCACACAGTCACTCAAAAAGAGGAGGAAGTTCCCAAGAAAGACAGGGTGGTGGAAGAAGTTCTTATAAAGGAAGAGGAAGAAGAAGAGTAGGAGAAGTAAGATGCTATGCCTGTGGAAAGATAGGGGACATGTCTTGGGAATGTACTGAGAAAAATAAAGAAGGAGGAGGTGAGGCTCACATTTCAGAAGCACAGAGAAGAGATGTTGAAGCAGAAGGAGCAGAGGATGGAAGATCCCTGATGTTGAGGAAGGTTCTCTTAAAACCATAGGCAGAAGTTGAAAAGCCAGTGTAGAGGAACAGTCTCTTCAGAAAATATTTCAAGACTAAATATAGAGTATGCAAGGTGATAATCGACAGTGGGAGCATTGATAACTTAGTATCCACAGAGATGGTGGAGAAATTGGAGCTGGAGACAACTGCACATACGAAGCCATACAAAGTCTCATGGTTGTAGAAAGGACACCAGGTAATGGTTAGTAAACAATGCTTGGTTGAATTTAAGATAGGAGGATATAGAGATTAAATTCTATGTGATGTAATTCCCATGGATGTATGCCATATCTTGTTGGGAAGACCATGGCAATTTGACAGGAATGTCATTCATGATGGGAGGAAGAATACATACACCTTGGAGAAGAATGGTAGGACACACATGTTGCTGCCAATAGAGGAGAAGAAAGTGAAAGAGGAAGCCAACACAAGCATACTTCTCATGACTGGGAAGGAACTCCTGAAAGAAGTCAAGAAAGAAAAGGATATGTAGTTTTTTGTGGTGAGGAAACCTAGAGTTATCCTTACAAGTACATCGATGGATAATTTGCCTGAAGAAGTTCAGGAATTGTTAGATAACTTTGCTGACATAGTGGTGGATGATTTTCCTAACTCATTTCCACCCATCAGAGGTATCAACCACCATATTGACTTGATACCAGGAGCAAGTCTGCCGTACAAAGCAGCATACAGATTGACACCTCGAGAGAATGAGGAAGTGAAGAACCAAGTCCAGGAATTGTTAGACAAGGTTTTGGTCAGAGAGAGCTTGAGTCCATGTGCAGTACCAATATTTTTGAGTCCAAATAAGGATGGAGGATGGAGAATGTGTACAGACTCAAGAGCCATTAACAAGATCACCATCAGGTATAGATTTCCTTTACCAAGAATGGATGATTTAATGGACTGTTTAAGTCGAGCAATTTTCTTTTCTAAAATAGATTTGAAAAGTGGATATCACCAGATTAGAATGAGAGAAGGTGATGAATGGAATACAACCTTTAAGACAAATGAAGGTTTGTATGAGTGGCTTGTTATGCCATTTTTCTTAACAAATGCCCCAAGTACTTTTATGAGGCTGATGAATGAAATACTGAAAGATTTCATTGGCAAGTTTGTGGTTGTGTATCTAGATGATATATTGATCTTTAGCAGGACTAAAGAGGAGAATTTGAGACACATGTCACTAGTAATGTGGAGACCACAGCAAGAGAAGTTGTTGATAAATATGAATAAGTCCTCTTTTATGAAGACAAAGTTCATTTACTTGGGTTTTTTGATCTCTTCAAATGAACTAAAGATGGATCCAGAGAAGGTGAAAGTAATCAAAGAATGGCCATCACCAAGGAGTATGTTTGAGGTAAGGAGATTCCATGGATTAGCCAACTTCTATAGGAAGTTCATCATAGACTTCAATGGAATTTGTGCACCAATGATGGATATAGTGAAGAAGAAGTACAAGTCTTTTAAATGGACATAGGAATCCGAGAAGAGCTTCAATATACTGAAGGAGAAAATAACAAAACGACCAATTCTGGTCTTGCCAAATTTTGAGAAGACATTCCAGGTGAGATGTGACGCAAGTTGTTACCCATGATTTTGGTCGTCATGATGATGTATTGATGATGGTGTACTCACGCTCTTCATAAGAACTTTCTCCTGAGAAAAAGTTATTTTCATCTCTTCCAGAAAACTCATTTTTGAAGACTGTTCGCAGGCTGCTAGTATATTTGGGTGCGAGAATGTATGATTCTCGTAAGCTGCCTTAAGCCAGGGTGCGATAAGTTCACACTGTGTTGAACTGCTAGGGTGCGAACTCCTCCTAAAGCATGGAAAAATATGAATTCTCGAATCTTCTAGAAGGATGGGTTGGCATTCGAATGGTTATCCTAGTACTGGATTCCCTGATATTTTGGGATCATTCTTATCCAAGTAACTAATTCATTCTCTCCTATATATTGAGGGAATTCTCATGGAAAAGGTTAAGCAAGATTCATTGGAGAATTGGTGAAAGAATTGTGTGAAGGACTGAAGCTTGAACATCAACTTGGAGACTCTAGGTCTATCAAAAGGGGCTGATCTTCTTCATGCAAAGATTGAGCAAGTGTGTGTGTCAGAGCCAGGAGCCATCGAAAGGAAGGTTGCGACATCAAGGCTCAGGTTGTAATCTTTACTTTGCATTAATATGATACAGTAGCATGTCCCTTTCCCATAAAGCTATTTCCACTTTATTGTATAATTCCTTGATCATATACATAGATTGATAGTTGAATAGATTGTGCTATCTTCACTTTGGTTGGTTTGTGTTGTCTTGGTCTTGGCTGCACGAGAGTACTGAAGCAAAGTGGAAGCAACAAAGACCATAGGAAGAGATAATAAGGTATGCTATTTGTTCTTGCCTCCTAGTTAATTCAATGGTTAGAATCTAGGGAAAGAGTCATGTCCTGTCTTGCTTTGTTCTAGATCTAGGTGGATCTAGGGAGATCGGTTAGTGTCCGCAGCTACGGATTTATCCTATAACAAAATTGGTGACTTCGCTGGGGAACAATCCCATTTTCTTTGTGGCTTTTGGTGTTTTTCTGTGGCCATTATCTCTGGTTTCACTTTTCTCCTGTCCTATCAATCTCTCAGTCTTCAGGATATCCTGATAGACCCTCTGGGTCCAGAGGCCTTTTTCAATTTTGCTTCATTTTCCAAAATTTTGATTATGTTCATACATTCTTGCACTGTACTTCATTGCATCCTGCGAGAATAGGTAGAGTTCGCACTCTACCTTTAGGTTTCAGTGCGAGGTTCTCGCACCCTGCTCAAGGGTCACCTGCGAGAATCAGTGATTCTCGCACTGTGTAATATTGCCTGCCTGCGAACTCAATTTTTCAAAACTTTGGATCTAAGTTTTGGCATATTTAACTGCCCAGATCAGTTTAATTGCCTCATAAGTGTTTCTTGGACCATTGATTGGTGTCTTTCTTGTCTTCGTTTGCATGCATGAACAGTCTTAGGATTTCAAGGCTCTTCTTGTCATTTTGGTCTTGACTTTCATTTCTTGGCTTCTCTTGGCAAAACCATTCTCTCTGATTTCAGAAGCTGAGTGTGTTTGATTAGTTAAGAACCAGTGATTGCTTTAAATTTGAGTTTTCTTGGTCTTTGTCATTTGCTTATTGTTTGAACGATCATTTTTTATGCATTTTGAAAAGACTATCTTGGTTTGCTTTTTTTTTTTTTTTCATTGAAAGAGTTGATTGGGTTTTTATCATTGCTTTTTCATTTGGTTTTTGATTTTCTGTACTCTCGCTGTTATAGTGTAGGTCCTTTTTGAAAAGTGAACAAAATTTTTTCTTTCAAAAAATTCTTTTAGTTTTCGGAAACAATGAAAATCAAATCGTTAAAATTGTTGAAGTTATTGAAAAAGACACAATAGAGAATTGTCATTTGATAAGTGATTGTTTGCATTTGCATTTTTAAGGGAATTTTGCATTGTAGTTCAAGGTTGATCTGGAAAACTTTCTCTCTCTCCCATACATAGGATTCATTGAATGAAAAGCGATACATTTCATTCTCATCCTTGCATTATTGGGTCAGAGTCATACAACATAAGTTTTACTTCCGTTTCCTTTGAGTAAACAACAACTCTTAATAACATTGCATAATCATAAAATTTATCTAGTAACTCTTTTCTAGGGCTCTATTACACTAACATTTAGCTAGGTTAACGCTTTGGAGTAGGAAGAGAGATACACTCTCCAAAAGCACAAAACACACAATAGCATCTTGTGTTAGGGAGTGTTAAATTCCATTTGCAATATCTTGTCCTGGGAAGCCCTTCTCACACAAGGGTCAAGCACGAGGTCGCATTGATGTTGGCAGAGTTACTCACCTTGCTTTGTTGATATTAGTGTAGATATTGCACGTATTACGGGGATCACTCGGAGGTATACCCACAATGATGAGTGGAAGCCTTTTGAGTTGATTTCGGGATAGATACCCTGCCCTTGCATGTGGATCGGACTGGTGACTGTTCCCCCAGGCTTTATTGTTGTTGGTGGTGACCTTAGTGGCCTATCTCTCTAGGTTCTTACCCAAGGTGACTGTGGAGGGGAAAGTCTTCACGGTACCTGGAATTGACATTGACCAAACTCACTCAGACTCCTTGGAGGGTATACCCACGATTATGTGTGGGATCTTGCACCAGGGTGTAAGTCCGTTAAGTAGGTCGTCAATGTAACTTTTCCACCCTAGCCCAGCCCCTTCTCGTCTCGTTGTTGCGACGTTGGATTTCATCACCAACTAGTGGCTTCGAAATTAGAAGGTCTTGTTTGCTTGGTGTTGCTTCCTAGATTTTGTTTACTAGCGCGTGTTGTTTGTTTCTCGAAGTTGACCATAGGATCTTATTCGCGAAGTTTGTTGCTCATTTACAATAGCTCCTCCGCGTCGTTCACGTAGAATGCAGGGTTTATCTCTAGAGCATCTGGAGGGTTCTCAACCCTTGCCTACAAGCACACCTGGAGGCTCTCCTCGGCAGAGTGAAGTCCCAATCGTCACCACCCCACAAGTGGAATGCACTGACTCTCTAGAACATTTTAGAATTACAAATACTCGAGAGGAATTTCGACTTAACCCCGATTCTGAGAGACGTTTTATGCGAGAAGACTCTTCTAGAGACTTAATTGTTGTGTATTCTGGATCTTCGACTGGACCCTTTCCCGGTTTAGAAGGCCAAGATCCTTTTTGGTCTACAGGTATTTTCCGACGCGACCTTTTTGGTCCAGGTTCCCCTGTGATTTCTGAGATTAATCCTCCTGTGATTTTCGAGATCTCTAATCTTGAGACAATACTGTTGACTACTGCTTATCACTTTACTGTCCCTGCCGAAATGGCCCATCTTGCAACTACTTTGAGTGTTCCAACCGGTTTTCCTGCGGTTAGTCTTGCACCCATCAACACACCACAGAAGCCCAATGTCAATCCGACACTACCACCTGGATACCATGCGTTGAATGCTACCATTCCTACTCCCGCGCAAACTCCATCCGGCTCTCCTAGTGGTCCTTCTTCTTCAAGGCACTTTCTTCCCGGTTTTGTACCAACACTCCCTCAATTTCCTTTTGGAGGACCTTCTTCGTCTTCTACTGGCAATCCTAATCCTAGTGGTGCTATTCCGTCATTCACTCCATCTTATCAGCTTCCGGTTGGTGGAAAATCTCATCAAGGTAGTATAACTCAACCCCCTCTCAGTTGGAAAATTCCAATTGGAACATTGCCCTCAATTGGTACACCACCTTCAATGGGAGGGGCAACCCCACCTTATGGGCAGAACATACCTCCGTCTTTGGCCCAGTATTGGAATCAATTGATCCAAAATCCTCCCAATCGACTGGGGGGCAACAATTTCCAGCTGCGTCCGTAACACCTCCTACCATGGGCCAACCATATCCTGGGTCGTTTAATCCCATTTGGGGGTTGAATTCTCAAACTCAAGCCTCTGTTCCAAGCTATAATCCGATGAGTTACTATCCTGTCCAGCCACCACCAAATATGCCTGGATCTTCACATTATATAAAGACTGCTTATGGTCCTACTGGTTTGCCGATAGGGCTTCCTCCCCAAAGCCACCAGTACCCGCAGGTGAATCGACAGTTACCCTTTCTCGCTACTTTGGATCTTCCAGATTTGTCTAGGATTTTAAATGATCCTATTCGTCACTCTCCCCAATGGCCTGTTATACTAGCCAAGCTTCCATCGAACATTCCTAAATTCGACGACAAAGTGGGAGAGGACCCAAATAATCACGTTATGACGTTTCACCTATGGTGCTCATCCAACTCATTGATGGATGACTCTATTCGTTTATGTATTTTTCAATGAACCCTCACAGGTTCTGCTACGAAGTGGTATATCGAATTGCCATGTGGTTTCTTCTCTGACTTCAACACCCTCGCTATGGCTTTCCTTACGCATTACCAGTTATCGATCCGTTATGACACGGGAACCGAGATTTTGACTTCCTTCAAACATAACAAAGGCACTCATATATCTGATCACATCCATGAGTGGCGAAGGAGACGACGTCTCATTAAACTTGAGCTCCCCGATCAATTACTGGCAGAATGGTTTACAAAATCATTTGTGAACGAAATTGGTAAGGAGATTTCCATGGGTGGCGTAGTCACGGAAGAGCAGGATATAAGTCATGCTCAATATCTTGATCTCGTTTACTCACAAACGGGAACCCTTTACGATTTACTACCTGACTTACCTCGTCCTAATACTTCCAGCACTTCAACTACTCCAGCTGCCTCGCATGCAGCTGATTGTGTGATTGGTACTACCCAAGCCCAATCACATTCCGCTTCAAGAACAAACCCTAAATATGCTTCTTCTAATGTTCAAAATGCTTTGTCTCCTGCCATTCCCACCGGTAAGACTTCTGAGGTAAATGTCATTCAATCTACCCCAGTCGGTAAAAACAAATCTAAAAAGGGAAGAGGTAAGAATAAGGAGGGCAAAAATAATCAAGCAGAGCAACCCAAAACTACCCTTGTTGATGATCGGGATAAGATTAAACCACGATACCCTTGCCTTATTTGTGGTGATGATCACTACACGAAGGACTATCCACGATGTGCCGAGGTCACTAAGTTCCTTCAAGGAGCTCCAAAACCACCTACACCGGTTGTCTTGTCCCAACCCTTCCCATCTCAACAACAGACTCAGTTGGTCATTCATGACCAACCCTCTTCTTCAACTACATCATATGTTTTGATGTGTACTGGTGATTCTAAGCAGAACAATGTTACGCTCACTACTCGAGCCAAAGATTATTCTCCCTCTAAGGAGAAGGTTGATGATTTACCCCCTTCTTTGGTACAACCCTCTCCCACGACTCCACCTACCAATGGTCCTCTTCATCGCGAACGACCGAGCCTCGACACAGTTCTATGACCTCCCCCAAAGGGCGTCATTCAAAAATCAACTTTCAATCCTCATGATCGTGCAGCCCAGAACTACAACATTGTTGAATATCTAGCACAAGCACGTTCTGCGATTGACCTAACAGATACGAACTTAATAGTATTTGACTTGGAAGATCACATTCCACGGTTACCCCCTCAACTCGCATTTCAGATTCAAGTTGTTGTCTCTGACAAGAACATTTTCCGAACTGTTATCGATGAGGGTGCCTCGACGTGTGTTATGTCTCTTGCTTGTTGGAAAGACATTGGCTCTCCTCCTTTGAATGAATCCCAGAACACTCTTAAAGCCTTTAATGGCTCTGGTTTTAAGCCCTACGGTGTCCTTCCTTCGTTTCCCATCTCGTTAGAAGGAAAAATGGTCCAAGTCGAAGTGGAAGTCTTTGACGCTCCCCTTGATTATAATCTTTTGCTTGGCCCTAGCTGGATCGATTCCATGCGCGCCATTGTGTCGACACTTTTCCGTGTCGTACGTTTCCCTCACCAAGGAAAGGTTGTCACTGTCGACCAACTCGCCTTCTTCAATTCTGATACTCGTACTGGCAACATACCATTTATTGCTAAACCCCCCCGGGTTATGAGAATGTCAGTGTAGGCCTTTTAAAGGACTCCTCGTTAATGGGTACTTTCCCCATTCCACCGCCCAATGTTCCACGCCCATCAATTGCTTCTATCAACATGATCTCCACAGTGCCTCGTGAACTTCCTGCGTCTCACGACCCCTGGGTAGTCCCTGACCCTGGAGATCATCCTCGTTACGACGACGCAATGTCGTTAAGTCCAGTTAAATCCACCTACCAGGCCATTCAATCGACAACACCTTCTACCCCCTCTCTTGATAAGTTGTCTCCCGATCTTTTTCTTGTTATTTTTCCCACTGACGAGATGATCATGTCTGTCATGGAAGACACCCCTTGGGACGATGGGCATCATCGTTCCATCCTCTTTTTGGAGCAACACACTCTTGAGAACTATCAACAGATTTCAACCTCGTCAACCGTTGTCGTCATATCGATTATTCCCGAGTCTGCACATGATGTGTTTGCCGAAGGAAACTTAAATAATATTTCACCCACGATTCCCATTAACATATCTGTTAAATCTAGAATCGTTGAAAATGTCCATATTGGATCTTCGTGTTCTTTTGACGAAATCGTCACCGATACATCCCTTTTCAAATAATTTCATGACATCTTCGCCTGGAGCTACGAAGAGATGCCAGGTATCGACCCTGCAATTGTTGTACATGAGATAAAGACATACCCCGGCGCTAAACCCGTCCGGCAACGCCTTCGTCCAATTCACCCACGTAAAGCGGCTGCTATAAAGCTCGAAGTCGAGAAACTTCTGAAATCCGGCTTTATTTATCCGGTGGCTCTTACAGACTGGGTTTCCAATCCTGTCCTGATTGACAAGAAAGGAGGCACCATTTGTGTATGCGTTGATTATAGGGATATCAACAAAGCTTGTCCCAATGACAACTTTCCTACCCCCTTTGTCGATCAGATTGTCGAGGATTGCGCCGGAAGTGAAATCTTATCTCTCATGGATGGTTTCTCTGGCTATAATCAAATTAGCATTGCTCCCAAGGATCAACATAAGACTGCTTTTATTTTTCCTTGGGGTACTTTTGCCTATCGGAAACTTCCCTTCGGTCTCAATAACGTTGGCGCAACGTTTCAACGTGCTATGTCTTATGATTTCCATGATATCAAGCATATCATTCAACCCTATTTGGACGATTTACCCGCTCATTCTATGCACAGAGTCGATCACCCAACCCACCTCCGGGCCATTTTCGTTCGCTGTCAGTTCTATCGTATATGTTTGAATCCTCACAAATGCATGTTTTGCGTGGAATTTGGCTGTCTTCTAGGTTTTATCGTTTCGCGTCAAGGGATCCGGGTGGATCCTTTGAAGGTTGAGGCGATCCTTAATCTCCCTCCTCCTTCTACACTTCGCCAGTTGCAAAGTTTGCAGGGGAAAGCAAACTTTCTTCGTCGTTTTATCCCAAATTACGCCGAGATAACTCGTGGTTTGACGCGGCTATTAAAGAAGGATTCAGAGTTCGTCTGGGATACCATTGCCAATGATTCTTTTGAAGCTTTGAAGTTGTCCTTAACACGAGCTCCACTTATCTTTGCCCCCGATTACAGTCGCGATTATTTCCTTTATCTTGCTGCCTTGGAGTACACTATTGGCATGGTTCTCATCCAAGAGGATGATGCCCACGACGAACATGTTATTTACTACTTGAGTCGAAGTTTCACGCCAACTGAAATCAAGTATCAACATGTCAAAAAATTGGCCTTGGCTGTCGTTCAAGCCGTCCAATGCTTCCGACACTATATCCTCTCACGCAAGACTACGATGATTTCTCATTGTAACCCTATGCAACATATTTTGACACGTCAATTGCTAGGGGGGAAATACTCCAAATGGATTGTGATACTCCAGGAGTTTGATTTAGAATTCGACCGTGCCAAGTCCAAGAAATCCTTAGTTTTTGCTGAGTTGATATGCAATTTTCCCCACTCTGCAACGAAAAATGTAGTAGTTGATTCATTACCCGATGAATCTCTTTTCCTTATTAGCACTGATGATCTTTGGTATGGGGATATCATTCTATATCTCCAAACCCAAAATTTCTGACCTACTTTGTCCAGTACTGAACGACGTCTAATATGCTATCAAGCTCGTTAATACATTATCCTCGGGGATACTCTTTATCATCGGGGGATTGACTATGTTTTTCGACGTTGTTTAACGTTCGAAGAAGCCGAGAAAGATCTGAATGACTGTCATTCTGGAGCATGTGGTGTTCATATGTCTGGGTATGCTACTGCCCAGAAGATGTTACGCGCAGGGTATTTTTGGCCTTCTTTGTTTAACGACTACATTATTTCCGTTCAGAAATGCCATGCCTGCCATACCTACAATCAGAAAATTTGGTCTAATCCCGCTCCTCTTCATCCTGTGGTCTCAGTTGGTCCCTTTGCGAAATGGGGCATCGATTTCATGACATGTCACCCTCACTCGGCCGGGAGGCATGGTTACATCATTGTAGCCGTTGATTACTTTACGAAATGGGCCAAGGCGATGCTGACATTTGACAACACTGGAAAAACTGCAGCATTGTTTCTTTTTAATCACGTCATAGCTCGTTTTGGTGTTCCCCAACCTATCGTCACTAATCACGGTAGCCACTTTAAGAATTTTATGATGTATGAACTTATTGAGAAGTTGGGTCTTCACCATGATAACTCAACGCCCTATTATCCACAAGCCAATGGCCAAGTCGAAGCAATCAACAAAGTTCTCATAACTATGCTTCGATGGATGATAGGAATTCATAAAAAAAGTTGGCACACAATGTTGTTTTCAGCATTGTGGGCGTACCAGACATCCGTTAAGTCCACTACTGGGTTTACACCTTTTCGGTTAGTCTATGGTGTGGAAGCCATTCTTCCTATAGAGTGCGAGATACCCTCTCTGAAGCTAGCTGTTGAACTCCTACCCAACACTTCTGCTAAAGAAGAACGTCTATTGTATCTTATGCGATTAGACGAAACTCGACGTGACGCCACCCTAGTAATAGAAGCCCAGAAGAAACGTGTCAAGGCCCAATATGACAAGCATGTCAAGCCTCACGTTTTCTCCGAAGGTGATCTTGTTCTTCTTTATGAACAAGATCGAGATGTGTTAGGAGTTGGGAAATTTGAACCCATGTGGTGAGGTCCTTATATCGTTCGACGAGTTTTGGAAAAAGGAGCGTATGAGTTGGTAGATTACGATGGTATCCCTTTGAGTGAACCTAGGAATGGGTTGTACTTGAAGAAGTACTATGCATAAAATCATCTGTGCACTAGTACTTGTATTTTTATTGTATCATACATTTTGTGTGTTACTATAGTTTGCTTTTGTCGTTATCTGGTCTCTGCCTTTATGTGACGTTGTGTTTGATTTCCAGATGTCAGAGTCTTCACTACCCTATATTGGCTTCGCTGATGGTGTTAGCCATAGTACTCAGAACCTTGCTTCAGCTATGTGGGCAATTTACGCCCCTACAAACGAACTTGTCTCTTTACGAGGTTTGTGCCTCGGTCGTGCGACCAAAAACATTGCAGAGTATAGCGCCGTTATTGAATTATTTGTTGATTTTATCTCACTTTTCGTCATTTGGTTGTGCAACTTGATTCACAGCTTGTAGTACTACAGTTAATTAATGTCTATTCTATCCGAAGTCCTACTTTGTTACGAGTGTATTTGCGAATTTGCCTCTTGGAACTTTATTTTGATCACATTGAATATCAACATATTCCTAGATCTCTAAATACATTAACAGATGCATTGGATAATTATGTATTAGACATACATTTGAATCATTTATAAATCAATCACATCAATATTCACACAATATAAGGTAAACCGGTAGAAGCCGTCTGTATATATAACGATTAAAATAGTTTTTTTACAAAAAGTTTGTCCAAAGACCAAAATGTCAAAATCTGAAGCTCATAACTTCTACAACATGACGTCATGGATGACGTTCACGGTAACACACGACTACCCTAGCAACCTTACGGAGCAGTCGACTCATAGATGTTGATACTCCTACAGTATGACGCTGATCACATCATGGAACCTCTTCCAGAGTCATGTCTGGAATGTCTGCTGTCAGGCCCTCTAGATTCTATTCCACCACTTGATAATCCTCAGCATACTATGGTGCTTCCATTACCTCTCCTCGCCGTTGGATGGGAGAAGTGTCGGGAGGTCTGTAAGGTCCAACATCTGTGTTATCAACAAACGATTTTGTATTAGTTTTTAGACGAACATATAAAACAAAAACATTTGAATATGATAAAAATTCACAAAACATTAAAAAAAGAAAAATGTGTGTACTTCTTACCAAGGTCCCCCCACTGAGCATCCTCTGGCGGTGATAAATCTGGATCTCCTCGAAAATCCAAGCCGACATAGGCATAGTCATCAACCATCAACAGTTGTGGTTGAATCCAGTCAAAGAAAGTATCATCATACTTGATGATTGGTCCAACCACGTGTCGGGCCATAAGCTGACACCATCTCAGCATCCTAGGATCCCTGGGACCTGGTATGTTCCACTCAACCTGCAGCCTCAGTAAAGGGACCCTCTCTAGGAAGAAGGAAACCAACAAAGATCCATACCCAAATTTCTTCAGGTTGCCTCGTCTGCATTTGGTCAGTTGTCTTTTTATATTGTGAAGCACAACATCTTCCCAGTTGAACACTCGTGGCTCAGTACACTCAATAGCATACTGGAAGTAAATCTGTAATGCCATATGAGGAGCAGAACTCCCAGCCATCCGAGCTATGGTGAGTAGGATAGTACGGAGGGTCAAATCTCATACCCCCCAAATCGTTACTTTTCCTTTCTTTCTCTCAGCCTCGGGAACGCAGTGTATACAACAATACTCACTCATCTGCAGCCCGCCACCTCTGCTACCGGTCAAGCTCACATAGTACCCTCGCCGGGACAATCCGGTCAAAAAGTAAATGTCCTCAATGTCTAAGGACAGTGTGTGGACCCCCACCTGAAATACCTATTGATCAAGGTCCCACATGCGTACCAGGTACTCTAATAGTCTGACTTGGGCCCTCATTCTCGGGATGCAAAAGTACTTCAGGAGTCCACAGTCTCTCAACGCAACAATAATAGGTTGATGATTTTCGGCCATTGCATTGTCTTCTTCATGTTCCCTTTCGCATCATTCAAGCACCATGTTGATGGCCAAATATCTACATAAGAGACACAACAAGAAGATTAGCAACTATTTTCATGAATTCATTCTCTTTTATTGGATAAATTTAAAAAAAAAAATTGAGCTTTGCATTTCTCGTAGGTGCCTTGTGTGCACAGTGCGAGAACCTCTTAGGTGGCCTTAGGCTCACCTGCGAGAATGCATCATTCTCGCAGGCCCCATATAGGCTTCCTGCGAGAATAGAAACGCGCATGTAGGGCTTGGAAAACCAACTTAAAAATGAAAATTTAACCAATGAAATTACAAAATTAAACCACGAAAGTGTTAAGGACGAAGAGCCTACCTCACTGTCGTAGACGGCTTGCTGAATGGTCTCTCATAGCTCCCGTAATCTGACGCCGAACTTGGAGGGTAAAAGAGGGGTTTTTTGAGCTCAATAGTGGAAAGGTAACAATGATGTGGTAAAAAGAGTATTTACTCCTTTTATTTACTTTTACCATGTCATTTTGGTTTTTTATGATTATTTATCTATTAAACCCTAATCCCTAATGTCATGATGAGTGTAACTTTTGCAGGCGTGATGACTTTGATGATCAAATACAGGATACAAAGATGTTTTTCTTTGTTATAGTGTGTTTTTGATTGTTTTTTATGGTTTTTATATAAAAACCTCGAGTGTGGTCTTTGTCCGTTCTTGCGCTCGAAAATATATGAGAACACAATCGAGCATACTTTTATCACTTTTTCGGGCTCAACAAGGTTATACGAAAAAGGAACCCCCCTGGAGTCCTCTTTAATCTCTTTTCAGACTCTCTAAACATGAAAAGATCGTCGAGCGACCTTGCTATTTTCACGCTCGATAAAGTATTTGAAGTAAGCATCTGGTGAGCGATAATTTATCTCTTTTTCGGTCTCATCCAGACTATTTTATGAAAAAGGAACTGAGAGAGTTCTCTTTTAAGTGTTTTTCCAAACTCTATAATCTTGAAAAACCTTCAAGTTTTCTATCTTTGGACTCGTTAAACAAACATCGACAAACCCGTGATGGGACCGAACCACTCCTTCTTAGGGTTCGTTAAACATACTCCGAGGGACTCGTTCGAAGGATGAGCTTACATCAACAAGAATATGTTATCCTCCTCAAGATTGCGTAAAAATAAAGAGGTACTCGCCAGAAATGGTGGGGGTAAATTTGAGAAAGGGATATGTTATCATCCTCGTATTGATTGGCAGTAAGTGTCGCTCTTGAACATGACACCCCCTATTCATCATTTGAAGCTGGTTTGGGAAATCCATTTGTCTCTTATTCAATTTGCTACAAGGTCATTCCCTGTGTCGTCTTTGAGTCAATGCTGCCAAATCATTGGTCATGGCATTCATATGTTCAAGAGAAGTCCATTTGAAACCTATATCGAGTCGGCCATCTGCAGTTGTACATTCTCTCCGTGTCGGCCTTCCCTGTGTCCAGTTTAATTTTCCTAATACTCTATTTCATCTTCAAAATCTGTTACTCTTTTCGTGTCATTGATGGGGGATACATCAAGGCCCTCCTGTGACAAGTTTTGTTCCGTCAACTTCAGCTCATTATCCGGAATCAAGACTTAGAAATTAATTGGTACCTTGGAACTTGCATGCCTCAATGGTAGGTTTCCTCGCTTTCGACAGTGGGTTTACATCATTGACCCCTGATCGAAAGATTCCATCGGATGTTCGACTTCAACTCATTCATTTACACTCGATGGATTGTATTAGGGTACCTTGGGAGTCATTGACATCAATGGTGATTTCCCTCGCACTTGTTAACGGTTTCATCAATGACCAGTAATCAAGTGGTTTCTGCCATGTTCGACTTCAACACATGTAATCACATGGTTAGATTCGTACTTTGGACGACGAGATTGAAGACCCTGGACATAATCTCTTTTGTCCAGGTTGCGATGAAGTATGTATTATCTGCGACACATAGATCCACTGTGTATGTCTCGTGGCTATGTCATCTCAATTTGAAATTTCTTGCATAGATCCACAGTGTATTCCTGGTGGCTATGCTATATTTTGACGACATGGATCCACAGTGTATGATTGGTGGCCATGACCCATGTCTACAATGTCATCCGTCTATGATATGAGTATGGGAATGCCTACCTCAGAATTGGTACATATGATATTCTGCAGATGCTTGGTTGTTCGTGGGTTTCCGATTAGGTGTGCTCCTGGTTCCCGACACACACATGCAGCTTACAAAGTCTTTCGGCTGTCACTGGTTCCAACCTCATACTTTGGGGGGCATTCTGTTACCCATGATTTTGGTCATCATGATGATGTATTGATGATGGTGTACTCAGGTTCTTCATAAGAACTTTCTCCTGAGAAAAAGTTATTTTCATCTCTTCCAGAAAACTCATTTTTGAAGACTGTTCGCAGGCTGCTAGTATATTTGGGTGCGAGAATGTATGATTCTCAAAGGCTGCCTTAAGCCAGGGTGCGAGAAGTTCGCACTGTGTTGAACTGCTAGGGTGCGAACTCTTCCTAAAGCATGGAAAAAGATGAATTCTCGAAGCTTCTAGAAGGGAATCTTCTAGAAGGATGGGTTAGCATTCAAATGGTTATCCTAGTACTGGATTCCCTGATATTTTGGGATCATTCTTATCCAAGTAACTAATTCATTCTCTCCTATATATTGAGGGAATTCTCATGGAAAAGGTTAAGCAAGATTCACTGGAGAATTGGTGAAAGAATTGTGTGAAGGACTGAAGCTTGAACAACAACTTGGAGACTCTAGGTCTATCAAAAGCGACTGATCTTCTTCATGAAAATATTGAGCAAGTGTGTGTGTCAGGGCCAGGAGCCATCGAAAGGATGGTTGCGACATCAAGGCTCATGTTGTAATCTTTACTTTCCATTAATATGATACAGCAGCATGTCCCTTTCCCATAAAGCTATTTCCACTTTATTGTATAATTCCTTGATCATATACATAGATTGATTGTTGAATAGATTGTGTTATCTTCACCTTGGTTGGTTTGTGTTGTCTTGGTCTTGGTTGCACGAGAGTATTGAAGCAAAGCGGGAGCAACAAAGACCATAGGAAGCGATAATAAGGTATGTTATTTGTTCTTGCCTCCTAGTTAATTCAATGGTTGGAATCTAGGGAAAGAGTCATGTCCTGTCTTGCTTTGTTCTAGATCCAGGTGGATCTAGGGAGATCGGTTAGTGTCTGCACCTACGGATTTATCCTATAACACAAGTGGAGTTTCAATTGGAGTAGTTTTGAGCTAGGATAATAGACCTATTGCCTATTTTAGTGAGAAGCTAAATGAGACCAAGAGAAAATACTACACGTATGATAAGGAGTTTTACGCCATAATTCAAGCCTTGAAGAAGTGGAGACATTACCTTGTCCCACAGGAATTTGTCTCGTATAGCGATAACCAGGCTTTACAATTCATAACTAGACAGGAAAAATTGAATCAGAGATATGCAAAATCGGTTGAGTTTATGCAAAATTTTACTTTTGTCATAAAACATATTGTTGGGAATGCTAACAAAGTTGATGATGCATTAAGCAGGAGATGCTTGATTCTGCGGGAATTTCAGGTGAAGACCTTGGGGTTTGAACACCTTAAGGATATGTATTGTGATGACACAGATTTCAAAGAAGCATACTAAGCATGTACAAATCTTGTGTTGAGAGACAGAAGCCAGTGGACAGAGTATATGATTCAAGAGGGATTGTTATTCAAAGGCAATTAGTTGTGCATACCGAAATGCTCAATGAGGGATAACCTTTTGAAGGAAAAGCATAGTGGAGGATTGGCTGGACATTTCGGCCATGATAAAACATTTGCACAGTTGAACATGTCATACTATTGGCCAAGTATGAGAACATAAGTGATAAAGTTTGTGAACATATGTAGAATCTGCCAACATGCAAAAGGAAAAAGACAGAACACTAAATTGTATCAACCATTGCCAATACCAAAGAGGCCTTGGGATGCAATAAGCATGGATTTTGTGTTGGGACTACCAAGAACAAAAAGAGGATACGATTCCATATTTGTGGTGGTGGATAGATTTTCAAAGATGGCACACTTTATCCCATGCCAGAATACCAGTGACGTGACACATGTTGCAAATTTGTTTTTCAAGGAAGTTGTGAGACTTCATGGCCTACCCAGAAGCATTGTCTCGAATAGAGACACAAAATTTGTTGGTGACTTTTGGAGAACACTATGGAAGAAGTTGGGGGAATATTTTTCCTTCATCTCAGCTTATCACCCTCATACATATGGACAGACTGAGGTGGTAAACAAAAGTTTGGGAAACTTATTGAGGAGTCTGGTCACTGAGCACCATAATTAGTGGTATCAGATTCTGCCATAAGCATAATTTGCATACAATGACTCACCAAACAGGAGCACTAGAAAGAGCCCATTCTATATATTGTATGGAATGCAACCCAGGGGAGCATCTAAGTTGAGAGACTTGGAACAGAGTGAGATCAGAAGCACTGGAGCATAATATTTTGCTGCAGAAATGTAGAGGCTCCATAGCCAGATCAAAGGACAGTTGCAGAGTTATAACCTGGAGTACAAACACAGAGATTATCAACATCATAGAGAACTTCAATTTGAAGTAGGAGATCAAGTTATGGCACATATTAGGAAAGAAAGGTTCCCTAGGGGAACATATAACAAGTTAAAGATGAAGAATATAGGACCCTATAAGATCTTGAAGAAGTTTGATGCAAACGCCTATGAGATTGAGATGCTAGATGATGTGGGAATATCACCCATATTCAATGTTTCAGACCTGTATCCTTACAGGAAATACGATACAGAGGGATCATAAGATCAAGAGAAGATTCAGTGGGAGAAACAAATGCCCATAGCAGAAAAACCATAGATAGAGAAGATTATTGATTAGAGGATTGGCAAGAAGACTAGAAGAAAGACCTATTTTGAATATCTGGTCAAGTGGAAGGGACACCCAATAGAATATGCCAGTTGGGAAAATGAATCTAACATCCAGAAGCATGGAAAGTTGGTGTAGGAGGTCATGGAAAGAAGTCCATGAATGTTTGTCAAGGGGAGTATGATGCAGGAGCATCGTTGGGAAACATGCGGAGCAGGACCTATTAGCGTCTGGGAATTTGTACGAGATCTCAACGCTGGCAGTCACGATAGATATTTTGAAGTCTTCCTTAACTCAGTGCCAGAAAAATCTTTTGAGGCACGCTTGAGAGATCGCGAGTGAAGTGGGAGTTTCCACTCCGGCTCTAGAAGGAGACTGCACTAGGATAGTCGTCAGGATAAGTTTTGATGTAGACAAGTAGTCAAGGGGAACCCTAAGAGACCTTTGAGATAAATAGAGGTTTTGTACACCCAAATGAGGCTAGATGGATGTTAGAATTTACTTAGTTGGAAGTTAGTAGCTGGAAGTTAGCTACAAGTTACGAGGAGATTTCTGAGTTTTTTAGTTTTTTGTTTTTTCATCATAGTTGTAGCCATTTTTCACTTATGAATATAACAGAGGAAAATTGATCCAATGCATAGTGTGGATATTGTTTGCAATTCTTTGTCATTGTGTTTTCATGAATGAATGAATGAATTTTTTTCTGAGTAGATGGAACTGTGAATGTTAGGGTAAGTTTCAATTGTTTCTCTTTTGTCGAGTGGTGCAAGGTGTGCACACAAAATGCAAGGAGTGCGTTAATGAGATCTGTTTTGATTCCGAAGCTCAGAAGAGATAGCACGAAACTTTCCCTTTGTAAGGAGTGCAAAGAGACGGGTGCAAGGCGTGCACAGTCGTCTGCAAGAATTTGAACCTTGCGTAAAGATCTGGTGCAAGGAGTGCACAGATCCAAGATTTGACTAAGTGTTGAAGGGACTTTGTAAGAAGTCAAAGAATGAGAAAAGGAAAATGCCAGGAGGGCGATAGGAATTTCTCTCTGAGAAATCCTTCAGATCTTAGTTATCAAAATCCCTAAAATGCAAGCAGTGTGCAGGAGCTCGAATTCTTCACGATACCAAGCTTAGGAGGAATAACACTTTTCATAAGTGTTAACGAGATCCAAGAACGGAGTCGCACGAATGACAAAGGTCGAAGCCTTTGAATCCTTAAAAAATCTTCTAAGTTTGAAGAAAGCATAAGCTCAGGGGGAAAGATCTAGACTGTCCGATCAGCGTCTAGACAACGAGGAGCAAGAACAAAGGAGGAAGGATCTCATCTGTTCACTCTGAACACAAAAGAATTGTAGCCACCTGATCAAGGTAAAGCACATTAACGATAAGCATTGAAAGTACACAGGAGGAGTTTGGTTACGAAATTTGGAAATCATCAGAACCATCCGTCAAAGGGGACACGTGGCGAGAGATTAGCGTTTCGCTGACTAGTGACTCAGAGAAGTCAAAGGGAGAGTTATAAGAACTCACAAATCATGAAATCATGATTTGATCATAGTTGTTGATGAGAGGAGGGAGCTGAACCGTAGTCTGGTCTTGTCGAGAGTTCACAACTCGGGAAATCCAAAGTAAGAGTTCTGGGAACTCGCGAAATCTGAGTTCACGATTTGATCTGAGCCGTCTTATCGAGGGAGGATCTGGGCTATTAGATTTGAAGTTTCAGGAGTTCGAACCTTGAGAGAACAGAGGTGAATCACATTGGGAGTTCCCGATACGTGAAATCGCGATGTGCTCAGAAGATTGGCCCATGGTCATAGACAAGGGTCACATCGGTGAAGGAGAATAGAGGGGCTAGCATGCACTAGGCTCTTGTTGGGATTTCAGAGGTCGGGAGAGTCGGGGTGACTCACATGTGAAGACACGATACGTGAAATCGCGAAACACCCTTCGAGTTAGGCGAGTGTTTATAACCATGGTTGCGAGAAGGAAGGGGCATAGCCAGAGAAGAGCTAGCTCCTGATTGACGTAGAAGTTTAACAACGCTTAAGAGAGAACCTGCGGGTCTCATACGACCTATGTCTTTGGAGAAAGGACCTATGTAAGTGTGTTTGGGGTCTAGCAGAGACCCAAAGAGTCAATTAGACTCAGTTTCTTGATTGATCCTAGACCACGAGGTTGCACATCCCTTAGGAGAGAAGGGGGGTCTGCATCAATATGTCATCGTTGTTCAAGAATCGTGGTTGCGGACTGCAACATTTGATAGAGCAACGTTGAAGTCACATATAATTCAGATCAACAGAATTGAGTTTTTTTTTAGCATGGTTCTTGCGATTAAGTTATACAAAGACCAAATTGTGATTTACAAAGGTGTATGTGAGGCGGGTTCTTTTTGTCACATGTATGAGAGGTAGTTTCTTTTGTTTCCTGCAGCATTTTTGGTATCAGAGTAGGATTCAATTCCTGTAGGCATATGACAATATTTTCTTTGTCAAGATATGGAATTCAAATTCCATGGAAGAGGTCGAGGTCGAGGAAGAGAAGTCGCGACTGCAGAGTTACTTGAAGAGGTGAGAATTCTTCAAGTGCGACTAGAAGCCATGAAAATTTCTCAGCAACGTGATGCTGACATAGGAGATGTCAGTGATGGAGAGGAAGAGTCTCCAACAGAAGAGGCAGATCCTATTGAAGAGACCAAATTATGCTTAGATCAGTCTTAGGGGCTAGTTCCAGACCCAAAATAGAAGTTCCTATATACAAAGGCAGTTTAAATGTTGAGGGGTGTTGATTGGGTGAGTTCCATGCATAAATAATTTGAGTATAAAGAAGTTGATGAAGATAAGAGACTCAAATTTGTAGTGACCAGACTGAGAGTCCATGCAACTCTTTGATGGGATGGTGTGCAAGTTGAGAGGAAGAACAAATGAAAGGAAAATATTACAAACTAGAACAGGATGGTGGCTAAGCTAAAAGGTAAATTGTTTCTCAAAGATTATCATCTTTATTTGTTTAAACAAATGAAGAATTTAAAATAGAGGCTAATGTGTGTTAGAGAATACACTAGATAATTTTATAAGGTGAACATTAGAGATGGATATATAGAATACACCTTTGAAATTTTTTCCAAGTATATTAATGGTTTAAGGCTTGATATTCAAGATGATATAAGTTTGTTGTCCCCAAAGATAGTGGAAGAGGCATACTAATTTTCCTTAAAGGCTGAAGGAAATATAGCCAGAAAACAAAGTCAACAAGGAAGGGATTGAGGTACATCGAAACGTCGAGAACAATAGGCTGCAGAGAATAAACTTTCAGCTCAAAAAGAGGATACTAAAAATTCAAACCAACAAGGACAAGAAAGTGATTCCAGAGAGAGAAGACCTTACCTAAGAGGTAGAGGTATAAATTATGCATTTAGATGTTTTAAATGAAATAAACTTGGACATAGATCATTTGAGTTTTCAAAACATGATGCTATAGCTCAAGGTAGTGCACACGTTGCTTAGGATAGTGAAGACAATGTGAAGTTGCATGTACATGAGAATGCACCAAATATTGGAGAGTCTTTATCAATGAAAATATTTTTGTTGAAGTCATCTAGTGAGATTAAAGAACCAACACAAAGAAAAAAATTGTTTAGGATTGTCTACAAATATGCAAAAGGTAAGTGTTGTAAAGTTATCATTATTGGGTAAGTGTTATATTCTTTGCATGTGTGTGGGCGGTGTGTAAGATTTGACGACTGCGTCTGACGATCCCTCCCCCCATCACTCTTTGTGTCATGTGAGACAAGTGATTTCCTAGGGGGATATCGAGGGGGGGGGGGATCTCCCCTAGTTACGTGGAGCTACTTCTCATATTTGACAATTTTCGGGGCAACGCCCTGAAAAAGTTTTTGGGGCGATTTTTTCTATTTTAGCATTTTTTTCTATTTTTAGTGGTTTTCTAAATTAATACCGTATGAAGGGATTATGATTTTGGTACCTAAATAATACCTAAAATATTGTTGTATATATTGTATTTTGAATGGTGAAATTAATACAATGAAGAGTTGAGAGGTGCGACACCAAGGAAGGATGGTTTTCTCCTCATTAAGGGTTTCTAGAGTAAATCTTTGTGTACTATGTGTATGAGCCAATAATTGATTTATGTTTTGCTTAAGAATATATATGAATTTCTTTACTTCATAGGTTTAAAACTTACATGTGGTATCAAAGCAAATTTTTGGATTTAGGGGGACGCCTTTGTTGCTGAGGGTTTGGCTTGGTCTTGATAGATCAAGTTTATCTTGGGTTTGTGATAAGCCCAGGTTCAGGGGGAGATTTTTAATGGTGATTCGTGTGTTGAAAGATAATGGAAAGTAGTTCTAGAATCAAGATTGAGAAGTTCAACGGTAAAACATTTAAGCTATGGGAGATCAAGATGAGGACCTTCTTGTAGACAAAGAACAATGGATCGCTATGGATCCTGATACACGACCTATTGGTACACAACCTATTGGTACACAAACTACTAGTACAAAAATTACTAGTACTCAATCTACTAGTATGTCAAAAGAATATTGGGAGAAGTTGGATAGAAGAGCAGAGAGTACGATTTGACTTTACTTGGTTGATTCGATGTTATTGAATGTGTCAGGAGAATCTACAACCAAGGAACTATGGGAAAATTTGGGGAATTTGTATAAGTCAAAGTCCTCGGTAAACAAGTTATTTCTTCAAAAGAAGTTGTATCATCTTAGGATGGAAGATGGAGATTCTGTGACAGAGCATATAAATTCCTTCAATAATATGGTAAGTCAACTTGGATCTGTTAATATTACACTTGCAAAAGTAGATAAATGTATTACTTTGTTATGTTCTTTTCCAAACTCCTGGGATAATATGGTTGCAGCAATTGCTAGTACCACTCAATATGCATTGAAGTATGAGGATGTAGTTTCATCCTTGTTATCAGAAAGGATGAGGTGGGAAAGCATGGATAGTGATAACACAAATGCTTTATTTGTAATAGGTTGTCCCAAATATAGAGATACAAATAATTCTTCAGGGGGAGATTTGATGATACCTCTTCCACAAAGGTGAAAACCTGCAAAGAAGGAGGAGGTGATGTTTACTTGGCATCTACATGTACACATATAGATCATGATGTATGGTTGTTCAAATCAGGTGCATCATTTCATATGACTCTCACAGGGAGTGGTTTAGTGAATATGAAAAGTATGATGGTGGTGATGTCTTCCTAGGAGGTGACTCGACAACCAAAATCATGGGACGTGGAAGGGTTAAGTTGTTGTTGAAAGATGGAAGGATTATAACTCTCCCTGGATTTCTGTGCATTCCAAATCTAGACAGGAGCCTAATATCTATAAGTAATTTGGATTATGTAGGGTTCGATACTTTGTTGGGAAAGAGCACTTGCAAGATGGTTAGAGTAGCAATGGTATTGAAGAGGGGAGTTCAATGTGGAACTATATACAAGTTGTTGGGAAGCACTTACATTGGTGGGTGTAACAATTCTATTATCCACGAGCAGAGAAATAAAGAAAAGATCCATACTGTCCTTGGAAATAATACCATGATATGGCATCAAATATTGGGACATATTGGAGAAAAGGTCCTTCGAACACTGCATGACAAAGGTATAGTTAAAGGTATGTCTAATTATACTCTGGATTTTCATTTCTACGAAAATTGCAGATATGGTAAACAAAATAGAGCAAGATTCCCATTTGGTGCTACAAGAGAAAAGGGGATCTTAGATTTGATACACAATGATGTGTGTAGGGCCTTCCTATTTCCAGGCCTAAAAAAAATAAAAATTATCTCCTAATATCCTACTGAAATAACTGCAATTTAGTTTAACGTTTTCCTTCTACAATGAATAATTGGTATATAGACAGTATAACAACAACATAATAATAACAATAGATCAACTAGTGAGATGCATAAAATACATACCTAGATCTGTCGGTTGGTTGATTTAGCCCTTGGTTCTCTTGTTCTTGAGCTTGCCCAAACTGCCCAACTGAATATTAACCTCCCAACCAATTAGGAACAACCTCTTCGACTCCCTAGCTCCAGGAATCCTTGTCGTTTCCTGGCCCCCAAGCCTAAAGTTCCCAGCAACAACAGTGCCCTGTGAGAGTTCCCAATAAAAATTGTTCTCCCAATTTTCCTCCTCCTCTTCCACCTCTTACATAATTTTCCAAAACAAAATGAGACCCCTCTCCAAGTCCCATGTCCTCTTCCTTATCCTCCCCTCTCATTCAATTCCCCAACTACCTTATCCCCCTCATTAATTCCCCAACAACCTTATCCCCCTCATTAATTCCCCAACAACCTTGTCCCTTCATTAATTACTTCACCTACCTTTTAATAATAAAATAATAAAAAGAATTATTGAATTTATTTTAATAATTAATTAAATTTAAATTAACAACTATGAAAATTAAATAATCAAATTGGGTTGTTACATACACCCACCCTTCAAGAAAATTCGTCCCAAATTTAAAGTAATTTACAATACAAGGGTAATGGCACATGATTCATACATCCACATCAAATAAACAACATTGTCAATTTAAAACACTTATACATACTAGTGTACATGTGCAATGAATGCATGTGCACCTAACACATACATGACTCACACATGTACTAATGACAATAATTATCACACTTAAAGTAATTCTTATATGCATCCAATCCAATCAACAAGACCATTCATTTAAAAAAAGATAATAGACCATTTAAAATGTTCGCAAAATCCCTCAATTATAATAATTTAGCACAAGAAACATTCACTTCAATAATTGTATTTTAGTTAAGAATATATATATATCAACAAGAGGAAATCAAGAAATTCTACTATAAGGTGAAAACTCCACACACTCTCAACTACTTCTAGTCATCCTTCCTCCCTAACCTACTTCCATCTTCCATCCCTATCCCTCCTTTGTTGGACTATCTTGGAGTGTCAACTATATTGAACTAACTCCAGATAGAACCCATAAGCAGAAGTGTCAACTCTCTTGACCAAGCTTCCCCAACAAGCAACTAGAATTCATCATCACACGTTTAGGGGAGCGTGAGCTAACACCGTCCTCCCATGACTCCAGGTTTCAGAGGATACACGGTGGGAAATGCCTCCACCCCTCATAATAGAACTAGGGCCAACACCCTACCATGGACCATATAGTGGCACTATGTTGCTGGGAACTTTTTCATCGCATATTCAATTTTAGGTAGTCTCGCCACCTGAAAACCTGCACATGTCCACATATCATAGCAATGCATTTGAACCAACATAATTTCACATATAAAGATTCATACCATATTGTTTCTTGGTCGATTTTCACGACATCAACATTTTATCATCATTATCCTTTGTCTATTTCAGAGCCTCTTGACCTGCATATTAGTCTATAACACAAACTCATGCATATCCATGAATTATCATCATGTAGATTCATTTAATCATAATCTCAATCCGATATCCATGTACCAACAACTTTAAATGTCAAAAATTTCAAGTTATAAATAGATTTTGTAATATCCATCATAATTCAAATAATGTTAAACATTCATAGAATTAACATTCACATAGGTTCATATGTCTTAAAATTTCAAGTCTATCATTAATAGTTTCACAGTGAATAGAAAAGAAATCTGATTAGGCCTTAAGTAATTCTAGATGTCTAAGTCAAAAGGTGGCATTACATACACCCAACCTTCGGGAAACATATTCCCGAGGTGGTAAAAAAATGTGAGGGATGATCCCATCATAAGGTCTCTGCATCCTCCCAAGTAGCAGATCCTGGGCTATACTTTCCCACTAGACCTTAACTTTGTCTACTAGATGATTCCTGAGTTGTCGGAACCTACGATCCAATATGCGTAATGGTTCGACCGTGAGGGTTCCCGTGCCCGATACCTACAATTCCTTCCAATTCAGTTTATGAGATTCATTAGAAACATAATGACATAGAACAAATACATGAAAAAAATTATGACTTTTATGCAAGTGGGGTGGAAGTACGATATGATATGCAACGAGTCCAATTCTCTATTGGATTTTGAAAGGTCCTATAAATCGAGGCGACAAATTTGTCCCCTTCCTGAACCGAATGGTACTCTTATTAGGCCTGATATGAATGAAAACTTGATCTCCCACTTTATAACTTTGGTTAGTCCTATGTGCATCAACATAACTTTTTTGTCTATCCTGTGCTTCTTTTAGTCGCTTCCTAATCTGAATCACCTATTCCTTCGTCTCTTGAATCAATTCTGGCCCAACTGTCACTCGGTCTTCTAACCTTTCCCAACTCAACGATGTCCTGCATGGCCTTCCATACAAAGATTCATAGGGTGGAATTCCAATGGAGCTATGAAAACTATTATTGTAGGATAACTCTACCAAAGGTAGGTACTTCTCCTACTGGGTTTGATTATCCATTACATACATCTTAAGCATGTCTTCCATAACCTGATTTACTCTTTCAGTTTTTCGATCTGTTTCGAGATGATATGTTGTGCTTAAGTTCATCTGAGTTCCCAATGTTGAAAGTAAACTTTTCCAAAACCTAGATGTGAATCAAGAGTCCCTATCTGAAATTATGTTCTTAGGTAACCCATGTGGACAGATGAACTCACTTATAAAAACATGTGCTACATTAGTGACATTGTAAGTGTCTCTAACTAGAATAAAATGAGTACTCTTGGTCAAATTATTAACTATCACAAGAATGGAAATGTGTCTGTGCGATGTGAGTGGAAATCCCACAACAAAATCCATAGAAATGACTTCCCACTTGGACATAGGAAAATCATGTGGTTGTAGGAGGCCTGTCAGGTGGTGGTGTTCAACCTTTACTTGTTGACAGTATAGGCACTTGGTGATGAAATGGACTACATCACGCTTCATTCCTACCTAGAAGAAAAACTTCTTCATGCCTGCGTACATTTTCTTCACACCCGGATGTGCACAATAAATTGCTTTATGGGCTTCTTTGAGTATGATGCTTCAAATATCCCCACCTTCGGGAATGTACATCCTTCCCTGATATGTTAATAATCCATCTACTTCCAGGCTATATCCTTCATACTTTTTATCTACTTGTCTCCCACTCTGGAGGGTTGAAGTAACCTTTAAATACCAACTATCTCCAAGAAGTTTCACCAACACACGCTCCCTCATATTTACTTTTAAGGGTACCAAGGAGAAGACACATGGTCTCCTGCTCAAGGAATCCGTAACCACATTCTCCTTTCCATTGATGTATGAAATTAAAAAATTGTACTCACTCATAAACTCACTCCATCGCCTCGTCCTGGCTTTAATATCCTTTTGAGTGAAGAGATTATTTAAGCTTTCATGGTCTGTTTTGAGCTCAAAGATTCATTAGATAATGTCTCCAAAGCCTTAGAGATAGCATTACATTTTCCAACTCTAAATCATGAGTAGCATAAATCTCCTCATGTTTCTTCAACTTTCTTGATGCATATTCTATCACTCCCCCATCCTTCATTAGCGTGACCCCCAACCCTTTCTTCGAGGCATCCATACAGGCTGTGAAGTATTTTTCCATATCTGAAACTCGTAGAATTGGTGCACTAGTTAGTAACCTCTTAAGCTGGATGAATGCAATATCACAATCTTCTGTCCATTCATACCTGACCCCCTTGCACTGTAAGGTGGTGATGGGTTTCACTATCTTAGATAAACCTTCCACAAACCTTTGATAATAACCCGCGAGCCCCATGAAGCTTCTCACCTCATGAGAATTTTTCGGCACTGGCCATTCCATAATGGCCTTTACCTTTTCCTGGTCCACAGAGATTCCTTCACTAGAAATTATATGACCTAAATAGTGAATCTCTTTCTGGAAGAAATAACACTTCAACAACTTTCCATACCATTTTTTCTCTCTAAGGCATAACAACACCACTTGCAAGTGTTCCTCATGTTCTCTTTTGTTCTTGGAATAGATGAGGATATCGTCCAAAAATATCTGTACAAAGCGGTCTAAGTACTTTCAGAATACACCATTCATGAGGCTCATGAATACTAATGGTGCATTGGTCAAACTGAAAGGTACTACAACAAACTCGTAATTCCCAAACCGAGTTCAAAAGGTAGTTTTAGGAATATCACCTTCCTAAATCCTTGACTGGTGATACCCTAAACACAGATCAATTTTTGAGAAAACTGCTACTCCTTTTATCTAAACAAAGAGATAATCTATTTGTGGCATTGGGTACCCATTTTTCACTGTAGCACAATTCAAGTCCCTGTAATCTATACACATTTGTAAGCAACCATCCTTCTTCTTGAAAAAAATTACTGGTGCACCCCAAGTTGAGACACTAGGCCTTATTAGCCCTAATTCAAGTAGTTCCTTCAACTGCATCTGCAACTCACAAAGTTATGGCACTGTCATCCTATACGGTGTCTTGGAAATTGTTTCCACACCAGGTTTTATCTCAATGGTAAAATCAAGATCCCTCTCATGGGGTAACCCTCACAACTCTTTCATAAAAACATCCTTAAACTCCGACAATACTAGATATTGATCCATGCAGGGTCCTTTCCTTTCGTTGACCACTTCCACTACATATAATCGAAAACCTTTCCTCATGCAAAGTTTAACCTTCATGGTCGAGATAAAATGTAGAGACACCTTCCTCCATACATCATGGATCTTTGTTGACCTTCCTTCATCATCAACACAAAGCACCCTTTTCACGAAACAATATACCATAGCTCGATGGGCTTCTAACCAGTCCATTCTGATGATTAGGTCATATGTCCCTAGAGCAGTGACGTACACCTTCAACCTAGTAATACACAGTCCTAGGTCTACTAGACAATTATTTATGTTAGGTTCTACCACTTGTTTTTCCCCCAAAGCCATCTCGACTTGTTTAAAGTCATCGTGCTCTTAGGTTTCCAACCCAGACTTTTCTAATGCACAAGGTGAAATGAAACTATTTGTAGCACAAGAATCAAATAAAATTTTAATATTGACATGATTTAGTATACTTGATGACTCCACCACCATGGATTGATGTTCTGCCTGGCGATTATTAACCGTTGCATAAATATGGTGGCTATTACTCGCTCTTCCGCATCAGGGCCTTTCCTTCTCTATGCACAAATCCTGCTTGTGACTCTAGACAATCACACTGGTAATGACATCCTCCACACCCCGAACAAGTAACACGAGATGGAACCTACACACTGCCCTGTGGCAGTCTCTGAAATGAGTTCCTTCCCCTGGAACCCCTACCCCTACTTGCTGCTCCCAAAGAAGGTCACGGACCTTCCTACATCGTTGGTGATGAGTGGGATGTTGCACTCACTGCCATTGAAATACTTGTTGTAACTTCTCTAGGAGCGACTATATTGCCATAAAGAGGTGGCCTAGAGCTTCCTCCCCTGGAGAAATTCCTAGGGGCCTTCCCCACGAATCCAGGATGCTATGGAATGGTTGAACTCATACCTCCATTTAAGATCATATGCTCCTCTACATAACGAGCATTTTCAACTGCTTCTACTACTGATGATGGTTTCCACATCTGTACCATGGTCCTTATCTTAGGGTTTAACCCATACACAAAACGTCATTCTTGTCATTGATCAATATCCATGTATGAGACATATTTTACTAACTCCATGAACCTGATCTCGTACTCTTCCACAGTCTTGTTTCCATGAACTAGTGCATGAAATTATCCTACATGTTGTTCCTCATAGTAAGCTATTGGTTAGATTTTATCTGAGTTTATACCTTTAACATGATTGACCTAGGTTCAAGTCTACTGGGGTTCCAACAAAGCCTCAAAATATCGGCCCTCATGGTAAACCAGAAGGAAACACAGTACACAGAGTGCACTGCGTAACCTCACCCGAGATAGTCTTAATGGGTGACTGCAATACTCAAGTGCTTGCAGTTTAGGACTGAATGGAGATCTGTGAAGTGCACGCTTAGAGTTCTATTTAATTATTAAATCAATATACTGGCATCCTCATTCATGAATGTAATGTAATTGGATCCATTAACTCATTCATACATAAATCTAGCATCTACTCATAGACAATAAAAGAGACACAAGCATTCAATCACATAACACAGGTTTTACCATGGTTCACCCCCTCCTAGGCTACGCCCACAAAGATATGGCTCTCGAGCTATTTTATTATGGTAGTTTCACAACTACAACATTGCGCGCTTTACACCTCGTTCTTAGTCGGGTCGAGATCTATTATGAGGCGAACTAGATCACACCAGTCTCCTCAACTTGTGATCTAACCCTCAAGATCTACCCTTCTATCCCTCTACAGCTCAACAACTTACAAACTTGGGTCGTATGACATAAGTATTACAAACTAGTTACCCCTTCTCATGTGAGTAACGCTCTATCAACACATGTCTCCTCTCCTCAGCAATGAACCACAACAATCACCATCCCCTACCTAGACCTCCCAGGTATCTATTTATATCCATTATTGGCTCATTGGTCATTACAATGTATTACAAAAAACCTAACCCTAGCATCGTTAGGTATTCCATGAATGTGCGCGTGCTGATATTCCTTCGAGTTGTCTCTTTCCTCATGCATGCCTTTCTTTCCAAAATAGCCTTTCTTTCTGATTCAAATTGCTTCCAAAAGGCCCCCAACACTAACATGTGGCTTGTCCAGAGCCACCTAACCCTTGTGTGCTTCATTGATCTCTCTTATGATTGCTTGTAACTTATCCATGAACTTTGTTTCTTGCATTTGGGCCTGTGTGGTCTTCTTCTTGAGTGTGTCCAATATCTGCACTGCAATCTCATCGCTGACCATCCTTGTACATTGTGCCTGGGTTTGTGCCATATATCTTTTTGCTTCCTCTGCCTATGCAATGATTTATGTTGCTTGCTCCTGGAGCGGTTCCATTTGAGCCTGGCGCTCCTTTTTCTGTGTCTGTGAAGCTATGAGTTCTATCTATAGTTTCTTCATGTCTTTTTCTCCTTTGACATGCTCTGTGATTGACATTGTCTTCTGCCTATGCTTGAGGTCATGGATAGCTGCACTTAACCTTTCTCCTTCCTGGTCCCACTGTTGGACCTGTTGATCCTCTTCCAGCTTTGTCCATAGTTGTGTTGCTTTCTCGAACAAGTCGACCGCCGCATGGAATTGTCTCTCTATCTCCTTTATCTGCGATATTACCTCTTGTTTTCTTTTCTCCCTCACCTCTGGTGGAGTGGTAGGTGTGAGATTCTCCCAAAGATGCTCGATCTCCTGTTGGTATTGATCGATTGTCTGCTCAATCTAATCAATATTTTATGTCACCGTGAGTTCGGTCGTCTGCGCTTTCTTTGGGATTTTCTTGTATGATACAACCACTTTCTGCTCCAGCCCATTTGCGTGGTCCTTCTCTTCTTTGGTATCGAGATTAGCCTTCTAGAGTATCAATTCCATCTTGTATCAATTGTCTCTTGTCTACTGCAATTTCGTTGTATCTATGCGTGCACAAGACTGTACCTCCTATGTAATGCTGACTTGCAGTTTATACAAGGCCTTGGTTGGTGTTAACCCTCCAAGTGTTGGCGATGGTGTCATGTATGTCACAGAGATAACCTTCGAATATAGTTGCATTCAGATTTTTGTTCTTGGAGTCCGAAGCGGCCCCGAGTGATAAGTATCGCGTTCTGTAGCAAGGAGTGGGTCTAGTGGAAAAAATGAATATTTTAGCTCCTTCCATCCGATCACGACTATTAGGATGAGTAGCCATTGTTGATTAAGGTTGGTTGTCATTGATGTCAACCCTTGAAGAAAGAACCGTAGCACAAAGGTTTGGGTAATGGACCCAATATTGTTTGATGTAAATATGACTCATTATTGTTTTGTCATTGTTGATAAGAAGTAAATATGGATGAACTCTGTAATCGCACAGTTTGTAGTTTAGGTCAAAGGCCAAAGGATAGAGACCAAACTGACGTAACAGGAACCTTCCCCACCCAATGTCACCTCAATGGGGAGGTTCTTTCTGTTTAGGGAGATTAGCCCAGGGGAGACGTCCCCGACAACCTGGGGTTTTGAAGAGGCAAAGGTTTAAAGCTTAAAGTAGAAGTTCCTCCTCACAGGTTACCACCTAGGTCAGATAGTTTGACTAATCATCCAATAAAGAAGTGTATGCCCAAATGAAAACACCTGCCCAGAACAAGACAACAATAGTACAATATATATGTAGGCTATAACTCAATGGGTTAGTACTTCAATGACTATCTGTTATTAATTGATAAGCAATGTGAAACAATAGATATCAATGAGGTCAACGTTTTATCAATTAGCTATGGAAAAAGCATCAATTCATTAATAACTATCAAGATGATCAAGCTAACAATGTATCCAATCAACACTTTACTCAATAAATGCTTCAAATCATCA
>ML789589.1:200096-210417 GCA_009831015.1 Picea engelmannii
GTCAAGATGAGATAACCAACTGTGACGTCAGCCCTAATTAGGTTAGTTTGTTAGTTAGGGTTTCAAAATTTAGAGTTTTGAGAGTGGTTTTGTACACTAAGACTTCAACGTTGGAGGTTAGAGATCAATGCCTTAGGGTATATTGAGTCAAACAAGACAAGGGCACAAGGTTTTGAAAGGATGAAGACTTAAAGACAAGAGGGAAGGGTTCTAAAGTGCTGCAAAGGCAGGGCCCTAGAATCAAAACCCTAGGGGAAAGAGGCTCACTCCGGTGTTGCTTAAGCAAGGCCTTGTGCTCTTTCCTCCTTCTTTAGGTCAACTTGGCAAAACGGCTAGCATAAATGATAAATTTAAAGGATGAGGTGAGAGAAAGTGTTGTAAAGACAAGGCTTTCAAACCCTAGAAGATGATGGCCCTAGGTGTAGATAACCTAGGCCTAGGACGTCACCCTCTTTCAACCTATAAACTTCAACGCTAGCTTAAGGGAAGAAGCAAGATGAGTGTAGCAAAGGCTAGGCTCAATCCCTCTTCTTCAATGGCTGGAAATTTTTTCTCTAAGGGGACATGTAACAATGACCTACTTGTGTGCTTGTTACCTAGGGTTTCAAATCAACAATTTAATAAGAAAATGTAAGAAATTAGACCTACAACCATTCAATTAAGAAGTTTTGCAAGAAAATCACTTACATATCATGACGAAATCATGTGCAAACCCTAGTTGTAAACCTTCCTTGGAGAAAAATGCCAAAAGATGCCAAAAAATCCTTCCAATAACAAGTGTGCCTCACTTAGAAAGAAAATATACCCTAGAAGGGCACAAAAATCAGACCTCACAAGTGTGAGTGAGTTGTATTATGTCCAAATGAGGGAAAAACATCCTCAATATATATCATCTCATGACCTTTAATTAAAATTAGGTCATTGGAAATAGACGACAAGGCTAATAACCAAAAATCATACTGTTTTACATTAAACTGTTAAATGAAAACCCTAAATGAGCAATAAGAAAGATGTCTAGCCCCTTTGGGGGAAACGTTGGCCCTTTTTAGGGAAAAACATAGCACTAGATGACAAACGTTGGCCCTATCTAGGCCTCCAAACTCTGCCACACGTGCCAAAATGCTCTGTCAAGGTGCCACACACTGGAGGTGGCGTCATGGCTCCTAGATGACGTTCTGGGGCATTAGAAGAGACACGTTCCACCTGTAGTGGGTCAACCCCCCTGGACTGGGCTCAGCCAAGGCATCCTGGATGAAAACGTCCTTCTTCTTCTTTTGTGCAAAGGCTCAACCAATCACTGTCCTGTCTCTGCCCCTGATGAGGTCCCATCAACCATCTGATGGGCTCTTCATCCCCATGGAGGTCCGAACTAATCATCTTCCCATGTGTACCGGTCCACTTGGTACCTGTCCGTCGGGCATGGTCCTGCACATCAAAAAAAATTCCCTCCATGGGCTCATTAGTCCTAGGGATCATAGCAATGTTAATCATTTTTCATCAATAATTTTATCAAATGCATGCATAAAACCCCTATCATATCATCCAATAGCTCAAAGACATTACAGTGACCTACTATACAAAGCTGAAGAAAAAGACAAAATGCCCTATAGGAAAAGGAAAGTTCTATAAGATATCATCCAAGCCATGTAACACGAGCTGGTGTGGTCAAAGGATGTCCAGACATAGTGAAAGACAGGGGTGATATTATCTGCGGGTGCCTTTATAGAAGGTGAGTTGTACCTATCACAGATGTAATTCTTTCCAAGCCCTTTATTGCCTTGATTCTTTCTTTTCTTTATTACTTTTTCTTTCTTTTTATTTCAAGGTCTAACTAGAGGACACTACCTTAGCGTGGTGACCAGAGCTGACAGTGTTACCCACAAGTACTTTCACAGAGATGATAAGGCTGGCTCGTGATGAGACCCCCTTTCCCTTGGCCATGCAACCAAAGGTCACTTCCCTGGTGTGGTAACCAGACAATGGAAATGTCATACTGCTAGGTACCCATGAACATAATGGGTTGGCTCATGATGAGACCCCCCATCCTCTTGGCTAGGTCTTGTTTTTGTCATTTTTCTTCGGGTCCCTCTTGTTTCTTATTGAGAGGATTTTTATTGCCTTCTCGGGGATCCCTGGGCGAGGCATCTCTAGATTTTATTTTTTTATGGCTTTTATCTCTTACCAGTTGCTTTTACCTCCTGGGCCTTTAGCCCCGTCTTCCCACAAGATAAGATGTAAACCCACAAACAGGTCATCCTAATGTCCGGACTAGGGGAATGGGATAGATGAGTGGGAGATAATATGTAAGAATGATGATATGATGGGAGTGAACAATGGCTCTTCACAATCCCCCCTGGTGGCTAACCGAAACCTATGGGTACAAGCTTGCTAGGATACCCTGTCAAGCCCCCCAACCTTGGTCAAGTGGGTTAATGTAAGATCCAAGAAGTCGTCAGAAATGAAAGAAATTTGATGCATATATCTGAAGGTTAGAATGATCAAATACGACACATACCATGATACCTGGACCAATTACCTCATGGAGAAAGAGTCTTCTCCGATACAAGTCCAAGCCGAAGGTGATGGATGATGCTGTTGCTGACAGGACAAGTCTGAAGAAGAAGAAGAAAGATGGGCCCTCCAAGGCCATGCTCAGTTCAATCCTGCTCTCAGTACTCCATGTCTAGGACCTGTGGGACTCGAGACATGATATCCTAGTTATCCCTAGAAATCGGGGATAACCTCTGGCTCCAACTCGGGGACATGTGCTCACCGTAGAGTGCATGAGATCCTCAGCATCTCTGGCATAAATCTGTAGACCTTCTCAGACTCGAAAAGGGCATCAGTAACAAAGGTGGGGTGGTATTTCTACCCCACAAATATAATATATGTATATGACTGAAATAAAGCAATCAATATGCAAGTGAGGAAACAAACTAACATGAAATGCAAATGGTATAATACACGGAAGAATGCCTACCTACCTATACTTACCTATGGAGTCATGTCCCACCACTTTGGTGGGGTTTGAGGAGGTGCCCGCTGATGGGTAATGGGTGCCTTCTCCCTTCCAAAGTGGACAAATAGTACAAGTTATCAACTGATTCCATTCCAACTTTGAAAGGTCTGAGCCATGATTACGTACTTCCTTTCACATTGGTTGGCTCTCCTTTCTGAGTATCCCACATCCATACCAAATATCCCTCCTTGTATTTTCTGATTTTGTGTTTGGTTGTTCCTTGAACAACCCTGGTGTATTGTACTGAGGGAGGTGGGTGGGATTCTACTGCAAAAACCTCTTGTTGGGATGGGTGGATTTGCACGTCATCTTCATCCTTTTTCCTTTTTAATATCTTCACTGTCCCAACTTCTTTGTTCTGAAATTCATCTAGGAGTTGTTGGTATTCTTCTTTCTTGGGCCATTCAATCTGGTCAAACTCTTCTTCGGTTGCAAAGGGCATATCTTCCGGAGAATATTTTTGAAGAGTTTGTATCACATCTTTCTACGCTTTATTGTCATTTATGGGAGGAACGATATCCTGTTCATGATTTCTAGTTATTGGTACATTGAGTAAATGTTCGATTGTCCCATCTTTCAAAGGTAATCGCAAAAAGGTGAGATCCATCTCAAGGGACCCGCCTATCATTGCACCAAACTTCCTAGACAACAACATTCCCCATACATCCAGGACATCAACCACTATAATATCTATGTGGACTGTCTTCTCGGGGAATTCTTTCAAGTGTACTTCGACATTTTCAACCACACCATGTGTGGGCATTGCTTTAGATTCAAAGCCACACACATTCCTGTAAGGTCTAGTGACCTTCAAACGCATTTGCTGCATGACTTTAAGAGACATCATGTTGGCACCAACACCTATATCTAGCATTTAATTGTTAAGGTATTTGTTGTTCATTGTTAAAGTCATGAAGAAAGGGGGGTTTTCACCATACTGGACCCTAAAATGATCAGCTTGCAACATAATTGGGGGGTCCATAGGCTCAGCTGATCCAGAAAAGAAGGTATCAAAGCGTTCTTTAATAGATGGGATCTTGATTTCTTTTTTTAGGGGAACGTTCACATGCATCTTTGATAAATCCCCTTCAAAGTCAAAATCAAGGTCAACCTTACTAGTCTTGGATGCCTTGGGAGGAAGAACCTCAAGAAATTTCGGTTAATCAACGGTAGGTTGTTTTGAATTCTTTCTCCTGTATACTTGAACTTCCTGCTTTTTTAGCTTTTCTCGTGATTCCTGGTCCAAGTTGTTTATTATTTCCATCCTCACTGCTCTTACTTCTTCCTTCAGGGCTTATCGATTTTCTATATCTTTGATATTTATCTGAGGAAGATTCATGAAGCAGTCTAAATTATTGACTTGTTGTTGGCTAGCGTTATAAGGGCATTCATGTTCCCAATGTGCTTCACTGCATTCTAGGCACCAAGGGTTTTCATCAACGACGTTTGTAGGGGCTAGAGTATTTGGGACTTCATTTTCATTCTTTGGCTTGTAGACTTGTTTCCCTTTCTAGAATTTCCCTTTGAACGGAGGTCTAGGTGGCTGGATCTGGGACTTTTCAAGTCTAACGATCCGGCTCATCATTTCTTCTTGATTCTTTATGATGCCATCCATGGAAGCTTGCAACTTGTTGATACTGGTGCAAAGATCTAAAGTAGGCTCAGCATGGTGTACTACTTTCTGCTTGGTGTCTATTCTCCCCCTAGGGTTAGCAAAGGGCTCAATCTTGGATGAAAGGAGATTTCCTTCTATCTTGGTAGCAAGCTCTTGTGATTCTTGAATGGATTGGGGGTCTTTGTCGCTAAAAAGATACCCTAGTTGGCCATTGAAAGATTTGGTGTAAATATGAACAAGGTAATTCTCTTTTGGATGATGGCTTGCGGGAATTCTTTGGAGTAATGCTTCAAATTTGGTGTGAAATTATCGAATGGACTCATTCTCATACTTGGCAAGGCTATTCATTCGAGTGAGCAGCATGTTAGGGTATTCTTTGATGCTCCACCTTTCGAGAAATATTTGTTCAAGTCTATCCATGGTTTTGATGCTTCCATCGAAAGACTGAGATACCAACGTCTTGCAACATCATAAAGGGTAGCAGAAAATAACTTCATGACCAAGTCTTCAGTGTCATCACTGATGGGGTGAAGCTGAAAGAATGCCCAAAAGTTACTCATATGCTCTTTAGCACTAGTGGCATCAGTGCCGGTAAACTTAGGCAACCACTTCTCATATTTGGGTGGCATTTGCCTAGGGTAGCCTGGTATGGCTGACATGTCTAATGGCTTGAAAAGAGTAGATGACCATTGTCTTTGATTGTTCACTGGGTTTGTAGTACCGGTCTGAGAGGTAGACATGTTTAAAGGAAGTCTCTTTCCAAAAAGTGACTTGACAACAGGTGAATTCAAAGGAGGCTTCCTTCTGAAAGATAAAGGAGGATTATTGAATCTCCTTTTGGTTTGTGGAGTTGCCAGATAGTTTTCCTGAAACTATCAAAGAATAGGGGAATAAAGTCCAGTGGAGTCACCAGATAAGCTTGTAAGAGAAAGGTCTTTGAGGCAAGGCTTACCAAAAGATTTGTCGTTGAGGAAGATTGACTCAGTGTTCCCTGACAACGGCACCAAAATGTTATCGCACAGTTTGTAGTTTAGGTCAAAGGCCAAAGGATAGAGACCAAACTGGCGTAACATGAACCTTCCCCACCCAATGTCACCTCAATGGGGAGGTTCTTTCTGTTTAGGGAGGTTAGCCCAGGGGAGATGTCCCTGACAACCTGGGGTTTTGAAGAGGCAAAGGTTTAAAGCTTAAAGTAGAAGTTCCTCCTCACAGGTTACCACCTAGGTCAGATAGTCTGACTAATCATCTAATAAAGAAGTGTATGCCCAAATGAAAACACCTGCCTGAAACAAGACAACAATAGTACAATATATATGCAGGCTATAACTCAATGGGTTAGTACTTCAATGACTATCTGCTATTAATTGATAAGCAATGTGAAATAATAGATATCAATGAGGTCAACATTTTATCAATTAGCTATGGAAAAAGCATCAATTCATTAATAATTATCAAGATGATCAAGCTAACAATGTATCCAATCAACACTTTACTCAATAAATGCTTCAAATCATCATTTAATTGCTTATATTCAACACTTGTTGCATCAAGATGAGATAACCAATTGTGACATAAGCCCTAATTAGGTTAGTTTGTTAGTTAGGGTTTCAAAATTTAGAGTTTTGAGAGTGGTTTTGTACACTAAGACTTCAACATTGGAGGTTAGAGATCATTGCCTTAGGCTATATGGAGTCAAACAAGACAAGGGCACAAGGTTTTGAAAGGATGAAGAATTAAATACAAGAGGGAAGGGTTCTAAAGTGCTGCAAAGGCAGGGCCCTAGAATCAAAACCCTAGGGGAAAGAGGCTCACTCCGGTGTTTCTTAAGCAAGGCCTCGTGCTCTTTCCTCCTCCTTTAGGTCAACTTGGAAAAATGGCTAACATAAATGATAAATTTAAGAGATGAGGTGAGAGAAAGTGTTGTAAAGACAAGGCTTTCAAACCCTAGAAGATGATGTCCCTAGGTGTAGATAACCTAGGCCTAGGACGTCACCCTCTTTCAACCTATAAACTTCAACGCTAGCTTAAGGGAAGAAGCAAGATGAGTGTAGCAAAGGCTAGGCTCAATCCCTCTTCTTCAATGGCTGAAATGTTTTTCTCTAAGGGGACATGTAACAATGACCTACTTGTGTGCTTGTTACCTAGGGTTTCAAATCAGCAATTTAATAATAAAATGCAAGAAATTAGACCTACAACCATTCAATTAAGAAGTTTTGCAAGAAAATCACTTACATATCATGAAGAAAGCATGTGCAAACCCTAGTTGTAAACCTTCCTTGGAGAAAAATTCCAAAAGATGCCAAAAAATCCTTCCAATAACAAGTGCGCCTCAGTTAGAATGAAAATATACCCTAGAAGGGCACAAAAATCAGACCTCACAAGTGTGAGTGAGTTGTATTATGTCCAAATGAGGGAAAAACATCCTCAATATATATCATCTCATGACCTTTAATTAAAACTAGGTCATTAAAAATAGACGACAAGTCTAATAACCAAAAGCATATTGTTTTACATTAAACTGTTAAATGAAAACCCTAAATGAGCAATAAGAAAGATGTCTAGCCCCTTTGAGGGAGACGTTGGCCCTTTTTAGGGAAAAACATAGCACTAGATGACAAACGTTGGCCCTCTCTGGGCCTCCAAACTCTTCCACATGTGCCAAAGTGCTCTGTCAAGGTGCCACACACTGGAGGTGACATCATGGCTCCTAGATGACGTCCTGGGGCATCAGAAGAGACACGTTCCACATGTAGTGGGTCAACCCCCCTAGACTGGGCTCAACCAAGGTCTCCTGGATGAAAACATCCTTCTTCTTCTTTCGTGCAAAGGATCGACCAAACACTATCCTATCTCTGCCCCTGATGAGGTCCCAGCAACCATCTGATGGGCTCTTCAACCCCATGGTGGTTCGAACTAATCATCTCCCCATGTGTACTGGTCCACTTGGTACCTGTCCGTTGGGCATGGTCCTGCACATCAAAAACTTCACCCTCCATGGGCTCATTAGTCCTAGGGATCATAGCAATGTTAATCATATTTCATCATTAATTTTATCAAATGCATGCATAAAACCCCTAGCATATCATCCAATAGCTCAAAGACATTACAATGACCTACTATACAAAGTTGAAGAAAAAGACAAAATGCCCTATTGGGCCAGCATCCATAAGAAAAGGAAAGTTCCAGAAGATATCATCCAAGCCATGTAACACAAGGTGGTGTGGTCAAAGGATGTCCAGACATAGTGAAAGATAGGGGTGATATTATCTGTGGGTGCCTTTGTATAAGGTGAGTTGTACCTGTCACAGATGCAATTCTTTCCAAACCCTTTATTGACTTTATTCTTTCTTTTCTTTATTACTTTTTCTTTCTTTTTATTTCAAGGTCTAACTAGAGGACACTGACTTGGCGTGGTGAACAGAGCTAACAATGTTACCCACAAGTACTTTCATAGAGATGATAAGGTTGGCTCGTGATGAGACCCCCTTTCCCTTGGCCATGCAACCAAAGGTCACTGCCATGGCGTCGTAACCAGACAATGGAAATGTCATACTTCTAGGTACCCATGAACATAATGGGTTGGCTCATGATGAGACCCCCCGTCCTCTTGGCTAGGTCTTGTTTTTGTCACTTTTCTTTGGGTCCCTCTGGTTTCTTATTGAGAGGATTTTTTATGCCTTCTCGAGGATCCCTGGGCGAGGCATCTCTAGATTTTATTTTTTTATGGCTTTTATCTCTTACGAGTTGCTTTTACCTCCTGGGCCTTTAGCCCCTTCTTCCCACAAGATAAGGTGTAACCCCACAAACAGGTCATCCTAATGTCCGGACTAGGGGAATGGGATAGATGAGTGGGAGATAAGATGTAAGAATGATGCTATGATGGGAACAGATGATGGCTCTTCAAAATCCCCCCTGGTGGCTAACCGAAACCTATGGGTACAAGCTTGCTAGGATACCCTGTCAATCCCCCCAACCTTGGTCAAGTGGGTTAATGTAAGATCCAAGCAATCGTCAGAAATGAAATAAATTTGATGCATATATCTGAAGGTTAGAATGATCAAATACGACACATACCATGATACCTGGACCAATTACCTCATGGAGCAAGAGTCTTCTCCGATACAAGTCCAAGCCGAAAGTGGTGGATGTTGTTGCTGCTAACAGGACAAGTCTGATGAAGAAGAAGAAAGATGGGCCCTCCAGGGCCATGCTCAGGTCAATCCTACTCTTGGTACTCCATGTCTAGGACCTGTGGGCCTCGAGACATGATCTCCTAGTTATCCCTAGAAATCAGGGATAAGAAACTCCAAAGTGGTCCCCTTATGGTGAAAGCCCTCATGGGAAGACGCTTTGTGGAGTAAGAAAACCCATGCTTAATTATGGAATAATGAGATGAAGGAAATTGAATTTTCTAGGGAAACTATCCTAGATGGATAGTGCTTGTCATGTCATTTTCGATGGTATATGGAACATCACATAATTCCTCACGGTTAGAGAGTTATGGCCATTAGAAGTTGGAGACCCCAAGTTTGGATAATGGACCCAAGTTTGTTTGATGGGTAACGGTATGAGTTATGATACATTTTTATATAATACTATTCTATATGGATAGTACATGTCATGCCATTTCTGATGGTATGTAGAACGCCACATAACTCCTCACGGTTTGAGAGTTATGGCCTCACGAAGTTGGAGGACCCTCATATGTCATCTAGAAACTCCAAAAGGTCAAAGTAATCAAAGTGGTTTAAGAGATTTTAAAAGGTAAATAATAAAGTGAAGTGATGAGTGTATTATAATTCAAAGTGAATACAAAATAAATTATTTCAATAATAAATTTAATGGAGAAATTAGAAGTGGACCCAACCCTAAAATAAGGAAAGTGGGCCAAGTGACCTAGAAGATGTTTTTAAGGAAGCTACTTGGAGAGTATAAATAAGAGATAAGGCTCTGTCATTTGAATCACACTTGAGAATATCGAGTATATATATGTGTTTGAGGTAACCAAGGGTATCTAAACCGAAATTTTGAGTGAAGGTGAAGAAAAGAAGGCCGAAATGCAAGGAAGGATAAATTCTTTTGATGGTGCTTTCTAAGGTATGTTATTTACAGGTCATCTTACCATTTTCACTATAACTTTTTTTCTATAATGACTTAGACCATGAAATTTCTATGCAAGTGAGAAAACATATCCAAGTATTTTTGGTAAAATATTCAGCTTGCGGTTCGTTGTATTTTGGGAGTTACACTCTGTGGAAAATAGGGTTTGTGGCCAATCCTGAAACTAGTCAAAATCAGGTGTTTCGGGTAAAAACATCATAAGTTCTTCATAACAGATCCAAATTTAGTGAGACAAAATGTGTTGGTTAGGGTACAGTCTTTAGTATGTGTCATAATATTTTTAGATCAATTCATCAAATATTTATTGCGGGGGCATGCTCTACAAGGTCGCTCTCTAGAATAAGCTAGAATTCAGCAAGGTATGTCATTTTTGCTATAACTCATTTTCTGAGAAGTTCCAAGTAGTGACACTTAGAGGAATTACATAAAACACACTGAAGAACATTGTGTATCATTTTCATATCTTTATACATTATAGGTTCAAAGTTATGATTACTTCAAGTTAGGGTTGTTGACTAATCCAAAACTAGGCATGTGAGACTAAAGAAAAGTTTGATGAAAATGCT
>ML789589.1:222727-241905 GCA_009831015.1 Picea engelmannii
ATATTGATGAGTCATAGTTGATGAGTAGTTGACACATGATTGGTACATACTTGGTACATGGTTGGATGCACTTTTTTATGGTACAGGTTGGTGCATGGTTGATGCACTTGTTTATGGTACAGGTTGATTACAGGTTGAGGTACATGTTGATGCATGGTTGATGCATGGTTCAGATTTATTGGTATAGGTTTACAACGGTATATCTCACAGTGATAGTGTTACAGTGGTTCCATCATTCTACTTCTACTTCAGGGTGGTAGGACGGGGCAAGGATAGGTGGTTGTAGCCACCTTCCGGTTGTAGTTGGAGAACATTGGGGGTTGTAGCCTCCTTCTGGTTGTAGCCAGAGAATTGGGGAGTTAGAGATTCCCTCAGGTTGTAGCCTAAGAAACTAGGGGGTTGGAGCCTCCTTCCAGTTGCAGCTAGAAAACAAAGGAATTTGGTGCTTCCAATGAATGTAATTCTTCAAGACATATAAGAAAAAACATTCTGTGGTTTTCTCCCGATTTTGGTTTCCACGTAAAACACTGGTGTACTGTGTATGTGTGTGATTGTTTATTTCTTACTGCTCATTATTGGATAATAATTCTACATTGATATAACATTTGAAGAAAAATGATTATAATTATGTTATTACTGATTCACCCCCCCTCTCAATAATCCAACAGCCATGAATAATGAAATTATGTCCCCAGATCCTACGCATCCTTGCAGTCGTCTAGGAACATATTCAACAAATAAGGGGCCCAACTGAGTGTGGTTCCCTCGACACATTATGTTGTAGCTGCGACAACCCTGGTAGGGACTTCCTCTTTGCGACATTTCCTGAGTAGTTTGTAGGCCATAATTCTTATGGCCATTCCTGTTGCGGTGTCACTAATACGCCAGATGATGATTCCGCGTGACCCCCTTTTGGTGCCATATTTCTTCTTCATCTCCTCGACCAATGCTTTCTCTTTCGTTTTGTCCTCAAGAAATTGCACAGGATCCTCACCCCGTGATGGAAACCCTGTGATGTATGCGATGAGTTCTACGTTTATCGAGATGATTTGTTCCAACCATAGATATCTTCCATGTGTGACTGCAATCAGCTGCTTGATGTAGTTGTTTGCGTATTGGCCTCTCCCAAAGTGTGGTAGGTCCAATAGACCTAGAATACCAGTTCTGGCCAATCCTGTTGCCCATTGGACTAGTTGATTAACTAGTTCAACAAAGGGTCCTATACCCATAGTCTGTAGATAGACTCGTTTGGTGAACTCTGGGAACTTGTTCGTGTCCATTACATCGTGGTCCGAGTACCTCAATTTCTCTACATGGCCTAACAAATTTGCTAGTACACGTACCCCTTATGGTATGTAAAACAAGACAATGGTTGCAGTGGGTTGCCAACGCTGTGACCTAGGTACCGTCTCCTTGCCCTTTCACTATGATGGTTGACTTGAGGTTCCAACCTCCATTGTTCATTCTTCAACATACTCCTCTGGTCGGCCAATGACATATTCCACTGCTCCCTCCTGTAGTTGTTCTGACGTGGTTGTCTGTGATCTTTCTAGCACGACCGTTTCTTCCTGGTTCAGAGTCGTCCCATTGACTCTTGGGGATTCCACATGGTTTTCGTGTTTCACTTGGTTGCCTGTGTCCTCATCCTATTTTCCCTGTCCCACTTTCAGAATATTAATTTCCATGCATGATGGTTTTGTCTACTAGGTTTCCTCCAAATGGGTGTGGGGCTTCTTGGTGTTCTATCTGATGGCGGTATTTCATCCACATTGACAACTTATGGGGGCTGAGATGGTTTTTATTCACTTCCTTGTGGTTTTGATTGTGCTCTGGTACTACTTTGCGGTCGCCTGGTAGTTTGGCTCGGTTCTCCCTGTTTGGGTGGTTCCATGGTGGTAAAGATGTCGTTCTTCAAGTTCAGTGGCCTCTACAACCTCTACAACCTTCACTCTCTGCTTCATATGCTCTATCACTCTGTGCCTTTTCCAATTTCGCAATAACCTTTCCACTCTCACGTCCTTGCTTTGTATCGCGTCGTGTGAATGTTTTCGGAAATGTTACTGCGATTATGCTTTAATTGAACTGTCGGTTCCTATGTACTTGTCATTGATTTCCCTTGTCGTCATCAGTTGGCGCGATTAATGCGACATCCCGTCAGTCATTTCTAGAATTCAATTCTGATAGCCATCATCGATGGCACTTCTTTTGTTGTATCCACCTTTCCCGCTTGTTTTCGCTTTGTAGTGACCATTGGCATTGTCTCCATCGAGATAGAATTTTCGAGCGTGCGTGCCCTTTTTACTTTCGGTGCATTATGCCCCTGTTGTTACCTTTTGATGCCCTGCACCATATCTTGTTTTACTGCACGGTGACTCTCAAGTTGCAGGTGGTTGATTGTCCTTGTACAACTTCAGTCAGCTCCCATTGATCATCCCTCTGAGTTTTGTGCCACCTAAGTCCTTCAACTGTACAAATCCCCCATCCGTGACAGTTTTTACTTCGTATGGTCCTAACCAATGCATTCTGAGTTTTATTGGGTGTTGAAGGGATTTACTATCGTACATCAACACTAAGTCTCCTTCCTTGAAAGTTTTCCTCTTGATATGTCTATCATGCTAAGATTTGTCCCTTGTTTTTTGAACTTCTTGGTGGAACCCTACTAGGATCTTATCTTCCTCCATGATCATCTGTTGATTTAGCCTATCATGTACTATGCCTCATTCTATCATGTTCGTAATCACTGCTATGCACAGAATGGGTACCAAAAATTCTAATGGAATCACTGCTTCTTTTCCATATACCAATATGAATGGCATATGTCATGTCAACTTCTTTCATGTGGTCCTGTATGCCCACAATATTGTTGGTATTTTTAGGTCCCAGTCATCCCTATTAACGTTACAGATCTTCGTCAGTGCATTTTCAAGGATTTTGTTAAAGGCTTCTACTGTTCCATTTGCTTGTGGATGATATGGTATACTCTTTTGATGATGGAATTCAAATTCCTTAGTCATAGGCTTAATAGTATTGTTAATGAAGTGAGTGCCTTGGTCACTCATCAAAATCCTGGGGCAACCAAATCTAGAGATCACTTGCTCAAACAAGAAGTGTGTTGATGTCTCTGTGCTGCAATCTCTGACTAGTGTTGCTTCCGCCCATCTTGTTAGGTATTTTGTCGTAGTGATGATGTACCTTGCTCCTATTATTTTGGCTGGTGAGTTAATCGGTCCCACAAAATCTATTTCCCATTTATCAAATACCTACAAAGTTACCTATGGTTGCAGGAGCATCTTGCCCCTTCTATTCGATTTACCAACCCTCTAACATACATCACATTTCTGGCAGTATTCTTTTGAGTCTCTGTGAATGGTCAGCCACCATAGTCCTGCGTGCAATACCTCCTGTGCGGTAGATTTTCTTGCGTAACGTCCTCTTGCTATTCCTTCATGGGATTCTGCTAAAATCCTTGGTCTTTCATGTTCTAGCACACATCTTCTCAAGATGTTATCTGCGCCCATTTTGTATAAGTGTCCTGCAATCAAATGATAGTTTACAACCCAGACTACTAGGTTTTTCTTCTGCGCGGTGTTATATTCCTGTGGTGTAATCCTTGTACTCAAGTACTGGATGATGTCTTCCAAGTATTCATCGACGATCTGGGCTAAAAATAACTGTGCGTCCAAAAAAATTTCCTCTAAATTGGTAGGTTCCTCCCCATTCGTGACCCTTGACAAGTGATCAGGTCCTGCGTTTAGGTTCCCTGACTTGACTATTACTTCAAAATCAAATTCTTGAAACAATAGTAACCATCAACAAATACTCCCCCCCCAACACTGGTTTGTTCCCTAGGTATTTGAGTGATGAATGGTCTGTGAAAATCTTGAAATGTTTCCCCAATAAGTAGTGTCTGAACTTCTGAAGCGCGTAGACCATATCTAGGCCTTCCCTCTCTGTAGTGTTATAGTTCTACTCTGATTCTGACATTTTTCTGCTAGCAAATGCTATAGGATGATCCAATTCTCCTGCTCCTGGCTGCGCCAAAATAGCTCCATATTTTCAAGGGCCAACGGCTTGACAACCTCATCTCAATAGAGGTTGTCAAGCGGTTCGCCCTACCAAAAATGCCACACCCACAACCCTACACCATTGGATGGCTCCGCTAAGGAAGCGATCTCCGCGTCAGCCAACAGTGTCGAATTTCGTACGACATCAAGCCCTTCAAAGACGAGGTATTGTGTGATGTTGCTCCTCTCAAAGTTTGTAATGTTCTTTTGGGCCAACCTTATTTATGGAAATGTCATGTTGTATATGAGTCTAGGACTCATAGTGTTATTATTACTTTGAACATGAAATTGTACAGGATACCTGAGGCAGTCCCTCCTAGTATTATTTCCTTGATCTCTTCCAATCAATGCAGGAAGGTCATCTCTCAGAACGGTAAATTTGTCTTCTTCGTGATTCGCTCTCAGAGTGAGAAAAATATCGCAGCCACATCCAGGGCCTCCGTGACCGATCTCTCCACACAATAGAAGCAAGTAGATAAGGTCGTGAAATAATACTCAGATATCTTCTCCTCTCCTACCGAGGTACCTCTGCACTGCCAGGTCAAGCATCCCATCGATCTAACCCCAGGCACACCGCTACCCAATGGGTAAGTCTATCATCACTCTCTGTTAGAAAATGAGGAGATCAAGAGGAAGATCCAAGAAATTCTGCACAAGGGGCATATGTCCCATCTCATCACCTTGTGGTATCCCAATCATGCTGGTACAGAAGAAAGATGAGACTCGGTGACTCTGCATTGATTACCGGGCCCTGAATAAAATCACAGTCCAAAACTGGTACCTGATTCCCTGAATCGACGACATCCTTGATCAGTTCACGGGGGCCAAATACTTCAATAAGATTGATCTGAAGTCTGGCTACCACCAGGTCCCAATAGAACAGACAAATGTATGGAAGACTACCTTCAAATCAAAAGAAGTTCTTTTTGAATGGCTAGTCATGCCCTTTGGTTTGAGAAATGATCCAACAACTTTTATGAGGATGATGGACGATATCCTATGACCTTTCACCAATACTTTTGTAGTGGTGTATCTGGATGACATCCTCATCACAAAAAGACTTGGGCAGAACACTTGCAGCTAATTCAACAGGTTCTGTACACCCTACGACAACACAAACTATATGCAAACTTGGAAAAATGATCCTTCAACATGAAAAGGGTCCATTACTTAGGTTACATCGTTGATCAACATGGTGTGCATGTGGATCCATCCAAGATACAGGTCATCTATGACTGGCCATCCCCAACCACACTCACTGAAATTCAGAGCTTCTTGGGCCTTGCCAATTTCTATCGCAGGTTCGTGTTGGGATTCTCTCATATCGCATGGGCCCTCAGCCAAGTAACCAGGGGCGACGGTAAAGGAAAAATTTGTGTGGGGCATGTCCTGAAAACAAGCCTTCGATAACTTGAAGAAGTGTTTGTGATCACCCCTGGTACTTTCATTACCGAACCTGCAACATCCCTTTGAGATCAATATAGATGCTTCAAACTATGTTGTGGGCGTCGTTCTCACTCAGCACGGCCACCCCGTGGAAAATCATAGTGAGACACTATCAGATGTTGTACGTAAGTACCCTACTTATGATAAAGAAATGTACTCCATTGTGCAATCCTACCACCAGTGGATACATTACATTCTTGGGAAGGAGACAATCATCCACACTGATCACAAGCCACTACAGTTCATGCAGACCCAAGGAAAATTACAGAATGACCACCATCAAAAGTGGTCAACATACTTACAACAATTCCACCTCAACATCAAGTATAAAACAGGAAGTACCAAATGAGTTTCTCACTACCCCAACCGACCTCCAGTCATGACACTCACCACAGTGCTAGACTCTTGTGGTCACGAGACCTCTGAATGGCCCCACCTCTACGAGACAGACCCTGACTTCTCCACCACCTACCAAATGTTGGGTGCCAACTTAGTGGTCATTAATTTCCATCTTCAGAACGGGTTGTTGTGTCATCTGGGCCATCTCTGCATTCCATCAAGTGAGCACGCAAAGATGATTTGGGAAGCTCACTACAGTTGGGTGGCATGACACTTTGGCGTCGAAAAGACAGTGGCAGTCCTGCAGAAACATTTCTACTAGCCGAAAATTCTACAGGATGTCGTCAAGTATATCAAGTCTTGCACCACCTATGTTATTGCCAAACCAACCACTAAGAAGCAGGGCATGTACACCCCTCTGCCTACTCCTAACAGGCCGTGGGAATCCATCTCAATGGATTACATGTTGGGCCTCCCGTCCACCAAGAGGGGAAATGACTATGTTTTTGTGGTTGTTGATCGCTTTTCCAAGATGGCGATTCTAGTCGCTTGCAAAAAGAACATCACAGTAGAAGCCACTACCAAGATCTTCTTTGAACGAGTATGGGTACATTTTGGGATCCCACAAACCATTATCTCAAACCGTGACAATCGGTTCCTCAGCTCATTCTGGTCGAGCCTCTGGTCACTGTTGGATACCAAGCTCACTAAATCCACTTCCTTCCACCCCCAGACAAATGGCCAAACTGAGGTCGTCAATAGGATGGGCATACATATACTACGCACGTACAATTCAAAACACCCCTGCACATGGGATGAGAGTCTTCCCTATGTCCAACATAGCTACAACTGATCCTTGCATAGCTCAACTGGCCATATCCCCTTTCAGGTGGGGTTGGGATTCCAACCATTGGGCCCCATGGATGTTTCACTACCCCTAGCGACCACCTCAACAGACTCATCCCCTGCTCCACCAAAATCTGACAAAGCCACCCGGTGTAATAAACCTCAAAAATGCCAAAAAAAAAATTAAAAAAAAGTGCGAGGTAACTTGAGTACTTCTCTTCATGCGATAACCCTTTTATATCAATCTAATAGTGCAAGAACTTATCTAAGGTTTCAACCCTGCTTCTCTATTCATAAAATGTATCTATATAGTTTTAGGTTTAGAACCTACAAACCTATCCTTTCCTTAGACATGGGATTTTTGTGTTCGTGCATACCAGACTGAGTATTATAGTTTTTAACATCATGCATTTACCTAACGTAAAAAGCAAGGGGTAAGAACTATACACCACTAGCGTTTAGTATTATTGTATAGATGGGTGAACAAAAGAGGGTTCCTTTAATAACTAAGAGTGATTAGTAACGATATAACCCCGTCCCTTTCATACCGATGTTCAGGTAATGAGATCCCAACTACAATCTCATTGAATAAGAGGTAAACTACAAGTCAATAGTTAAGAGAACGCAACCTAACTAGTCATGTCACAAAGGAGTCACGTTAATTGTGCATTTGATGCATAGCATGGTTGGAAAGGTATAATTGTCAGCTTTGCATCTGGCCATTAATGGAGGTCCTCTAGGCACGAGTTTTGATGGCCCTTTCTGATTCCTTCCCAGTCAAAACGCGCCAACCTGACCCCCGTCACATGGCCCCAAAAACCCCTATACTTCCAGCATTTACTTACTCTTGCAAGGTCTCTTCCTAGGGTTAAACAAACCTTCCTTTGTCATTGTGAGATTCTCTGAATGGACCTGTGTATTACTATCTTCGGCAAGTGAGATTGTCGACTTGGGTTGCATCTTGGTGGCAGGCAACGAAGTCCGTCTTCCTGGTAAGGATTTTAACTCGAAACAAAGCTTGAATAATAGGGTCATTCAAGGAAGGTGCTACAGGGAATGCGATGTTCTGTATCTTCTGTTACATATTTAATTTAAGATTTTCCTTTATCGTTATCTCTGGTGACTTCCTAGCCTTTTGCAGATGAGTCTCTGAGGTTCAATAAATAAATAACTGAGTCTTATACATAATCCTATGTTCTTTGAAGGTTGTTACATTCATGGTTTGATAAATAAATAATTGAGTCTTATACATAATCACATGTTCTTTGAAGGCTATTAAATTCACCCGATACCCTTGGAAAGACTTCGGTGGTTCACATCCCTTTTTTTTTTTTTAACAGAGAAGAAAAAAAAGGGGGTATGGCATAAGGTTTGGGGCATTGAAAGGGATTCATGTCCGTATCGATTCTGAGATTTGTGTAATCCTTTTGGGTTCATCACTAGGTTATCTCTGTAATTAGAATTGGCTTAAAAAAAATACCTCAGTTATTTGGTTCAGGATATATTAACCACTTAGCTACAGATTCTGAATTTCAAGTAACGTTTACACAGGGTCTTCGTCTATCTGTATCACGTATATTACACAGTTTATATGTTGGAAAGCTAGTACTACTGAATTTCCTTTATGAGAAGTAGATTTGTGGCTTGGTATCATGCTAATGATGGGACCCTGTTGATGCGAGGTACCCATCAGGAATACCTAGACTAATTCCCTCGACTCGAGACATTTACTCAACCAGAACGCAACAAGAACAAGTTTCCATATTCCAACCATGAGTTAAGTAATAATTCGATTTTTTCGTTGCCTCCATTTATGGTTCTATTGTAGCTTCTCGTTTATTTTTATTTTCGCATGTTTTACTAATGATTTTAATGGTGAATCTTTCTTACAGGGGTGTCAACTCCACGAGACTCTGGGGTCGGTCCCTATTTTCCACGCGAAAGGTAATCTGGTTCCAAGTACATTATTCCTCAGACTTAGCTTTTAGAGTTCACTGGTACGGAGGACCGAGGCTATGTACCATCTTTATTACTTATAAAGAAATCTCATCGAAATTTTATATATTGGTTAGTTAGGGGTACGCCCTACTTTATGTTAATATTACAAATATTAGAAAGGTACGCAAACCTTGCGTCTGGTTGTAGTGGTAATTATAAATTGGAAGGGGCTTACTCCCTGATCATTCCTTCTCCTGTTTCAGGGCGAAGTCGAGAAAAAATTGTGGTGAAATTCAATACCACCTATGTTATGTATATTTTTCTTTTCAAAAATCTAGGCAACCATTCTTTTTGTAACCTAGTCATCATATATTGAGTTGATTCAACTGTAGATAATTATGAAGAGTATACGAGTTCTGCACTTTTAATTCTTCTGAGTTTTTCATAATCCCCTCCATTTCCGAAACTGGTTTTGTATTTCAGAACTTAAATCATTTCCTGGTTATTCTGTTTACTTTCCAGGAGTCTTCTTATTATTAATTATATAGGCATTTACATTAATTTAATTTTTCTTTACCCTTCATGAAAGTATAGTAGTATTATAACGTTTTCATAGCCTCGTACAGAATATATATATATATATATATATATATATATATATATATATATATATATATATACACACACACACACACATAAGGACTTGATTACTACTAGGAGTATGTTGTTGTACTCAGGACTTCCCAGTTTCCATTCATCATTATTATGTGTTCTATAACTATATACATGCAAACTTTATTCAAGGTATAAAATTAGAATTGGTAATTATTTAGCCTATGTCTGTTTTCCATATGTTCATAATTCGACTTGTTAATTAATTTCGGAAAATGCCTAAACTAGTAGGATCTCGTCCCGAATTGGAGTTTTGGTCTGTACAGGTTGGAACTATAAGCCCTTTTGAATTTGCCAGTCTAGGTACCGAACTGTACAATTGTAGTTGTCACATTCGATATCGCCCACTGTCACAAAACATCGAATGGGTTGTTCGCATGTATATTCCCAGGAAACAAATTTATAACTTACTTCATACCATATGTATTCCTACAATTGGGTCCCTTTATTTTTCTTTTTTGTGCAAAGGTTAAATGATCGAACGACATGTAATTTGGTTCTGTCTGATTATCGTCGAAACCTTATTCTCGTGGAGTATTCTGCTTTTGTATTGTCTTATAACAGAGCAACGGACTTATTTAATTTCATTTGGTTCTATAACAGAGTTTTAAGGAGAGTTTTAGACTCTTCGATTTAATAATTTTCTTTATACCAGAGGTAGATGGTTACCTATTGGCATCATTTGTTTGTTCCAGTGATATGACAACGAACCTCTGTATAAGTGGGGTTTCTAATGCATCCATTGGATCTTCATTTAATAAAACCTATACACGGAACTAACTACAACCATATCGATGTATATCGTATATAAATATATATATAAGCCTATAAGCAATATGTGGAAAGACTTGCTCAACTTCAATTATTCACAGATAGGTCAGTCTAATATTTCAACTACAGAAATATGCATACATTTGCAGACAGATCTGTTCCTTCGAGTTCATTTACACCTGGATGGATTTTGCCTAAAATTTTAGTTTTCAGGAGGAACCATTCCAGAATTGGTCTTTGATTATAAACTTCATACAATGAACAGATGTCATCCATGGAAATTATTTCAACTTAACATGAATAGATATGTGATATTAGATATACAAAAATCATTCAGAAAATAGAGGGAGAAGATTTAACATATCTGAACCAATTCGTGGGAAGACAAAGGGAACAACCACGTTCCTCCCAACCCAAGAACATGGCAGCCAAAATCACTTACCCAATTCACCCCCTAGCCTGACCATGAACCCATGAGGGCGAACTTGGAAAACTCCTCCTCAACAATGTCCTTCAATTCCATCAGATTCCTCTTGACTCACACTCACTCATTAGTGTTAATAACAGCAAGAAAAAAATCAATAGTCTCTTTTCCCCCAGCATACTTGGCAGCGTCCTGCCTCCTCACATATGCTATTTATTAATAAAAATCTTTTTTCCCAGGTCTTTTTTTTCCCTCCCTTGGGAATTTTCGCAGCTTTCTAAATCCCAGATTTTCAGGGGCTACTAATGGCCAAATCTCTGATTTTCCACTTGGAGCAATCAACCCAGAGGTAGTTCAAACATGTTCCCTACTCATGGAGTCATGGTCAACTAATTTTAACATGGTTGTTCCATTTGTCCTCCTGCAATCAATATAAAATATTATGTTTTCATACAAGTGTCATAGTCAAATAGTTAGTTGGGTCAAATCAGATCTCTTCCCAACAGTCATTATAATTAATTACAATTATTAAATTTGAAATTCGAAATTGCCATAAATGGCAAAAATTTTCCAAATTCGAATTTACTAAAAACAGAATAATTTTCCAACAAATTTAAATTTCAAAAAAATACTTTATTTTTGGGGATGTCACATCCTTTCCCCCTTCAATAAAACACTGTCCTCAGTGTTCGTTCCTTTCTTGGAACAGGATTGGATGAGATTTTAGCAGATCTCCCTCCAACTCCCAAGTGGCCTCCTTAGGACTAAAGTGCTTCCATTGCACCTTTACCTGAGCGACGACTCTGTTCCGAAGTGTTATTTCTCTCTAGTCCAGAATACGCAGAGGTTCCACTTGGAACTTGCCTTTGGGTTGCACCTACACCAAGTTCCAATCAATCATATGAGTAGAATCATGAACATACTTTTTCAACAAAGAAACATGAAATACATTATGAATTCTTAGATTAGCTGGGAGTGTGAGTTGGTATGCTACGGGTCCAATTCGAGTTAGTATCTCGAAGGGCCCACAAAACCTGGGTGCCATCTTGGCACAGTTCCCTAACTTTAATGAAATTTTTTGGGTTTTGACCTTCAAATAAACATGGTCTCCCACTTGAAATTCCAAGTGTCTTCTTTTCTGATCTGCATAGCTTTTCTGTCTGTCCTGTGCTTCTTTTAAGTTTTTTTGTACCTTCCTTACCATGTTCTCTATTTCTTGGAGCATCTCTGGTCCAACCATGAGTCTGTCAGTCGGGTTATCCCAGCTAATTGGAGTCGTACATTTTCTGTCATACAGTATTTCGAAAGGGCTCAACTTAGCTGAAGTTTGATACCCATTGTTATATGAAAATTCCACCAAGTGTAGGTGGTCTTCCCACTTGTTTGGTTTTGTTCTTACGTATATGCAGAGCATATCCTCTACGATTTGGTTTGTCCTTTCGGTCTGTCCATCCGTTTGTGGATGATAACTCGTACTGAAATTCAAATTAGTATTTAGCCCTGCAAACAATTCCTTTCAAAAAGTGGATGTGAATTTTACGTCTCTATCTGAAATCACCATTTTAGGAATACCATGCAGTCTAAAAATTTCTTTCATGAATATTTCCGCAATGTTTATATCTTTAAAAGTAGACTTTACAGGAATAAAGTGTGCAGACTTACTGAGTTTATCGATTACAACCATGATAGAATCATTCTGTTTCTGACTTTTAGGAAAACCTGTTATAAAGTCCAGCGATATGGTTTCCCATTTCCATTCTGGTACTGGTAATGGCTGTAATAGGCCAGCTAGATGCTGGTGTTCGGCCTTAACCTACTGACAATCTTGGAACCTAGCCAAGTACTCTGTTGTTTCACCCTTCATATTAGGCAAGTAAAAAAGTTTTCTAAGTGTTGTTATTGTTTTCTGGTAACCTAGATGGCCAGAATACGGTTTCTTATGCACTTCATCCAAAACTGTTAATTTTAACTCTACTAAATTTGGTATGTAAAGTCTGTTTTTAAATCGTAATAGTCCCTTCTTGTCGATACTTAGACCTGGCTTATCTGAGTTTGTGGTATTGTTTTGTAATTCTGTCATCATCTTAGTGTAATTTTCGTCGTTAATACTTGCCATCCTTATTCTTTGTTCCAGATCACTTTCTTCCCTATTGATATTTATTTCAAATAACCCATGGACTCTTCTGCTTAAAGCATCTGCTACTTTATTTTCCTTACCCTTGATATGTTTGACCTTGAAGTTGAATTCGCTCAAGAAGGCTAGCCATCTTGCTTGTCTTTCATTAAGATCTGGTTGGCTAAACAAATATTTCACTCTGTTGTTATCTGTCAATAGTAAACATTTTCTTCCCATTATGTAATGTCGCCACATTTTTAAGGCGTGTATTACCGCTGCCAATTCTAAGTCGTGAGTGACATAATTTTGCGCATGTTCCTTTAATTTTCGAGACTCATAAAAAATAACGTGTCCTTCCTGAGTTAGGACACCACCTAGTCTTTCTTTACTTGCATCAACACATACGGTGAAGTCTTTATATGGGTCTGCTACCTTCAATATGGGTGCAATTGTCAATAATTCCTTCATCTTGTTAAAACTGTCTTGACACTTTTCTGACTATTTAAACTTGGTCCCTTTCTTTTGTAATGACGTGATAGGGTAGGCTATCTTGGAAAACCCTTCTATAAATCTGTGGTAATATCCGGTGATTCCCATGAATGATTGGATATCTGCTACATCCTTAGGTACCGGCCATTCCATAATGACTTTTATCTTCTCAGGGTCTACAACAATGCCTTCTGTTGAAATTACATGTCCTAGATATTGTATTTCTTTTTGATAAAAATCACACTTGTCAAATTTGGCGTATAGTTTGTGTTTCCTCAATGTTTGCAGAAATATACTTAAGTGTTCATCATGCTCTTCCTCTGTTTTTTAATAGACCAGAATATCATCGATAAATACTACCACAAACTTGTCTAAGTACTGACTGAAAATATTGTTCATCAGGCACATAAACGTGGCTGGTGCGTTAGTGAGTCCAAAAGGTATGCCTACAAATTCGTAGTGTCCATATCTTGTTTGAAAAACTGTTTCGTTTATGTCCTCGTCCTTTATCCTAACTTGATGATAACCGGACCGTAAATCCAACTTTGAAAAGATCTTGGCCCCACCAACTTGATCGAACAGATCATTTATCCTTGGTAAGGGGTATTTGTTCTTAATAGTCATTTTGTTGAGTTGTCTATAATCGATACATAGTCTTAGAGTATTGTCTTTCTTTTTCACAAAGAGGACGGGTGCCCCCCATGGTGAGATACTCGGTCTGATATACTCTTTTTCCAACAATTCCTGTAATTGTAATTTTAATTCTGTCAGTTTTAGTAGACTCATTCGGTAAGGTTCTTTTGAGATAGGGGCTGAAGCAGGTAGTAGGTCTATGGAGAAGTCTATTTCCCTTCTAGGGGGTAGTTCTGGTATCTCATCCACAAACATGTCTCTAAAATCACGTAGGACAACAAAGTCTTCTAACTTTGGCTTATCTTCTTTTTCTGACAGATTCGTTACTTGGATGGAATAAACTTGACATCCTTTTCTCATACATTTCTTGAGTTGCATTATTGAAACTTGTCTGACTGATACAGGTTTTAGTATACCTTGGGTTGTTCTAGTAGTGCCGAAGTCTTCTTTATAGTTAAGTAACTTTGTATGAAAATCTAGTACTGCTTTGTGTTGCTCCAACAAATCCATCCTGATAATCATATCGTAAGTTCCTAGTGGTAGGATGTTCAAATTTGTTCTTATATTTTGACCATCTAAGCTGAACTCCAAATCAAAAATAAATTCAACTACTTTCCTTTTAGTTCCTATTGCTAGTTGTACTAGCCATGATTTTGCGTGCTTCCATCTCTTAAGTTTGTTTGACTCTACTACCTTGGGAGTAATATAACTTAACGTAGGTCCAGGGTCAATTAAAACAGAAATTTGAGAGTTATTGATTTTACCTTCAATCTCTACCATAGAGGACTGGTGGTCAGCTTGGCGACCATCTATGGCTGCATTTATCCGATGAAGGCTTCTACCCACGTCTCCCACCATCGAGGCTTCCTGTAAATTATGAACAACAGTTCTGTTTGCTGAAATTAAACGTGGGCAGTTCCTCCTTAGATGAGGTTCTCCACATTCCCATCACTTTAATGGCTCGTGGGAGCTGTCCCCAAATTTACCGGTTTACTGTCGCCTTGCGTATTCGGATGATGGGAGGGAAAATCCTTTCTCGGAAAGTTTTTTGCGGCATTCCGTGATCTAAAAATGAAGAAGACTTGAAAATATTGAAATTATTACAAGTAAATGTTATGTGTTAAAAGAAAATGGATCAACTTTGCAACACATAAACTAAAGTATTACACATGCAAAATACACATAGACAGCAACATAATCAATGAACATAAGCACATAAACACAGCAATTGATAAAGGATTTCACCCCTCTCTTGGGCTACATCTCTTGGTCCAGCTTCCAATGGATCATTATTATTAATTGCTCAAAGTGCTCAAAAAAATGCCTTACAATGCTCAAACTGACCAACAGACTGCTCCAATGGCTTCAGAGCGTCCAAAAACCCCTAGCTGGGCTTTTTCGGCACCTCAATCGGTCGAAAAACGAAGAAGTTAGGCCTCCTAGAAGTCCCCCCCTTCAAGCTTGTTGTCTCTGCATCTAAAAAATGCACCCTTGTCAAATGAATATGGCACACACGCAATATATAGTGTAAAAACCCAGCACCGAGCGCAACCGCTCCAACGGTGCAAACTGTAGGACGGTTATGGGCGCGCCATCCCCTAACCGCCTAGCACCTGGGCACATGGGGGGTTATAATATGACCTCGGGCTTTAAAAATTAACCATTTGAAACCAAGACTTAAGCCCCTCTGCACTCTGGTCGTGGGCACATGGCATAATACCATAAGACCGCGGCTTTACACATTACAAACATAAAACCCCGTGCACCCTTTCAACATAGAGCATGGTCATATAAATATAACCCACATGACCAGGGTTTTGCTTATGGTTTAACATTCATGTGAAATACATATATATACATGGTCACATAGCAAACGATATGACTACGGGTCGGGGCTAAGCCTCAGCCCAACCCCCCGCCAAACTTTACAAATTGCAAATTCAAATATATATGAGCCCGCATACATAGCAAGGCGTAACCGGTGGTCTGTTGGTCGGACGGACTTTGTGAAGGCACTATGTGGTGGGCAGGTCTGGGGGTCGAACCCCACGGACTCCAATACATTTTAACAAACAAAACAATCAACCAATACCGGGGTGCCACGTGGCAGTCCATGATTGGGCCATGTGGCACCCAATCACTTGACCAAAAAATACCACATGTCGAGATATCATTTTCCCTCAACTGCCAACCAAACTCTGCTACGTCATCGTACGGTTGTATGGCCCTGCCACGTCAGCCTATATGGACTGTACAGTCAACGTCCTTGTTTTGTTTGTTTGAATTTATGAACAGATTGCAATATCTCTCGCTCCCGACGCCCGTTTGAGATGAAATGAGTTGTGTTGGGTTCGCAACGGCGAGGCCTACGCTGTCGTCTAGTTTGAAGCAATTCTGAGCACTTTGAATTTTTGAGCAAAATTTGATCCCTTGATCACACCTCCCCATTGGGAAGCTTTTGGATCTCCAAAAGACTATTTTTAGTCTATGTGAAGATGAGGGTAAAGTTCCCTCACCCTTCCAACCTCAATCCACTTGGCCTTGCTTGGATTCATCCCTTTAAGACCAACTCGAAGATACCTCGAAACACTTTCATTCATTTTAGGCCAGTAGCAGTATCTTTGCAAATTAGCCACTGTCTTGCCTACATCAAAATGACCAGCAATAAGAGAAGAATGTGCTTCCCTTATAATGTTGATTCTTTCCCCCTGTGGAATACACAACTTGCCAAGATGATACAAGAGATTATTATCAACATGATAATCCAATTCTTCAACATGGTTAGAGTGGCACAAAGTTTCATACACTTCTTTAAAGTCAACATCTAAAGCATATTGCTCCACATAACTTTCATGCATTATAGGACTTTGCTTAAGAATAACTGAAGCACTAATAATAGGCCTTGAAAGCATATTAGCGACTTTGTTAAAAATTCCCTTCTTATACTTGATAACCAAATGATGTTGAAGAAAACCCATCCATCTGAAATGCCTAGCTTGTTGTAGTTTTGATTGTGATTGTAAGTATTGCAAAGGTTGATGATCGATGTGAATAATGGTTTCTTTCCCCAACAAATAATGTTTCCATTTTTTAACACTTTGAACCAATGCATACAATTCCTTATCATAAGTAGGATAATTAATCACGGCACCATTAAACGTCTCAGAATGAAAACAAATGGGCTTACCATACTGTAGAAAAACTGCTCCCATTGCATAATTACTTGCATCTGTCTGAATTTCAAAAGGTTGTCTTAAATTTGGAAGTGCAAGAACTGGCGTTGAACTGATATTTTCTTTCAAAGTATCAAAAGCATGTTGCTTCTTGCCTCCCCATTGGAAAACTTGCTTGACACTTGTCACAGCATGTAATGGAGCTGCAATGGACGAAAAGTTAGTAATAAACTTCCTCCAATATTGGGCGGCTCCCAAAAAAATTCTTACCTCTGTCACATTGTTGGGTCTGGACCATTCCAAAATAACTTTGACCTTGGAGGGATAAATTTTTAATTCACCTCCACCAACAATATGCCCTAAGTAAATAAGTGAAGTTTTTCCAAATTCACATTTGGACAACTTCAAAAACAATTGTTCCTTTCTCAAAACATCAAAAACTTGTTTCACATGTATAATATTCTCTTCACGAGATTTGCTAAAGATCAATATATCATCTAAGTAGACAATAACACAATCATCCAGAAAAGGCCTTAAGACATTGTTCATATCTCTCATGAAAGTAGCAGGTGCATTGCAAAGTCCAAAAGGCATTACCATCCATTCAAACAAACCTTTCTTAGTTTTAAAAGTTGTCTTCCATGTGTCTCCCTCGGCAATCCAGATATGGTGATATTCGCTTCTCAAATCTAACTTAGTGAAATATTTGGTGTTGTTCCTGAGTCTGTACTAAGGCTTAGAGTACAGTGTCAAGGCATCTAAAGGTAAGTGAAGGAGTATACGAAGATAAATTACCTTCTGTATAGGAAACTAATGAAGGTTTCTACGTTCCCGACGTCTAGCTTCCAACTGCTCTTGAGCAGCTATGTCTCATTCAATGGCTGCCCACGAACATTCAAGTTCTTCCCGAGTGTTAGCAGTTATGAGTATCGTATCGAAAAGACTTAAAGCGATATGATTTTGATTAGAGAGTCCAGGTTGAATATTCGGTTGAATGGCTACAGGGACAGTCATTGAGAAAACATCACCAGTAAGGAAGGATTTAACGAATGGTTTCGACGCTGTTCAATTTGGTTGAAGTGAAGAGAAACTTTTGTAGGAAGAATGAGATAAAAGCAGAACATAAGGCCTTTTCCTGTAACTGTGTTATTCTTATAAAAAGATACGATGTGAGAGAGAAACGTTTAACAGTAGACAACGCAAGATTCTAGTCAATGGAAAACTCGCATATAAAAAGAAAAAACTAACACAGACATAATTGATATGATGTAAACAAATATACCATTCTGCAAATGTAAATTGGTCTTACATCCGCTAAAGCTGGTGCAGAGGAAAGACAAGAGACAATTACAGAAAGATAAAATCCTTTTCACTATAGTAGTGGTGGTACCAAATTATAGTGATATATATCAATTATGTAGAGAAAAATGAAAAAAAACAATAAAACACAATGAACAAACTTGCAACACAGTCGTGACAGAATTAGGAATCTCCAAATTTTGCTTGTATTAACTTCCTTCATGCAAAAACTCTATTACAATTGATACCCAAAAAGTCCAGCCTTTATTTCTTCTTTTGGTGATGTATTTATACAAAATTTGCGCCTCGGTTCAGAGGAGCCACCTTACTCCATCTGTCCGAACCTGTTTTCAAAAAGGTGCCAGGTGCTTGTTTTTGCTTAAATTAAATACATATGATACATCTGTCTAAAAATTGAAACACAATATGTGAAATCTTTACATTGACAACTGGGTGAACGAAATAACTCCATTTCACCTATCCTATTTTCAAGAAGAGCTAGACGCTTGTCCTCGCAGGGATGCGGTGTACATGATACACTTGTCTACAAACTGGGTCACAAGCTGCGAAGGCTCGGCTTGACAACTGGCTTCGGAAAAATAGCACTCTCGGGCCAGCTGTGGAAGTTTATCATTTATTTGTTCATTGACGAGTTTAAGAGCGTCGAGTTGTGTACTAGGCTGAATCAAATGCTTGTCGATTTGAGCCGAGTCTACCCTGTTATTTCCGGAAATTTCTGCTGAATTCCTCTCATTTTTCTCCTTTATGTCGAGAGAAATCCAATCTGTATTTATCTGTCTCAGTGCCTCTGCATCACTTCCAATATCCATTCCTAATTGCTCACCATTCATGACATTGCAGACTTCTGCTAACGAATTTGTCACTTTTTGAACCTGCTCTTTGCCCGAAGCAATAATCTGTTCCCAATTCTTTAACAAGATATTGCCCCTAGTCTGTTCGGCAATGGT
>ML789589.1:249851-265578 GCA_009831015.1 Picea engelmannii
GATAACCCTTTTATATCAGTCTAATAGTGCAAGAACTTATCTAAGGTTTCAACCCTGCTTCTCTATTCATAAAATGTATCTGTATAGTTTTAGGTTTAGAACCTACAAACCTATCCTTTCCTTAGACATGGGATTTCTGTGTTCGCGTATACTGGACTGAGTATTATAATTCTTAACATCATGCATTTACCTAATGTAAAAAGAAAGGGGTGAGAACTATACGCCACTAGCGTTTAGTATTATTGTATAGCTGGGTGAACAAAAGAGGGTTCCTTTAACAAGTAAGAGTGATTAGTAACGAGATAACCCCGTCCCTTTCATATTGATGTTCGGGTAATGAGATCCCAACTACAATCTCATTGAATAAGAGGTAAACTACAAGTCAGTAGCTAAGAGAACGCAACCTAACTAGTCATGTCACAAAGGAGTCAAGTTAACTGCGCATTTGATGCATAGCATGGTTGGAAAGGTATAACTGTCAGCGAGAATTAACTCTCTGCATTTGGCCATTAATGGAGGTCCTGTAGGCACGAGTTTTGATGGCCCTTTCCGATTCTTTTCCAGTCAAAACGCGCCAACCTGACCCCCGTCACATGGCCCCAACAACCCCTGTACTTCCAACATTTACTTAATCTTGCAAGGTCTCTTCCTAGGGCTAAACGGGCCTTCCTTTTTCATTGTGAGATTCTCTGAATGGACCTATGTATCACTATCTTCGACAAGTGAGATTTTTGACTTGGGTCGCATCCTGGTGGCAGGCAGCGAAGTCCGTCTTCCTGGTAAGGATTTTAACTCGAAACAAAGCTTGAATAATAGGGTCATTCAAGGAAGGTGCTATAGGGAATGCGATGTTTTGTATCTTTTGTGACATATTTATTTAAGATTTTCCTTTATCGTTATCTCTGGTGACCTCCTAGCCTTTCGTAGATGAGTCTCTGAGGTTTGATAAATAAATAACTGAGTCTTATACATAATCTTGTGTTCTTTGAAGGTCGTTACATTCAAGGTTTGATAAATAAATAACTGAGTCTTATACATAATCATGTGTTCTTTGAAGGCTGTTACATTCACCCAATACCCTTGGAAAGACTTCAGTGATTCACATCCTTTTTTTTTTTTTTTTTTAACAGAGAAGAAAAAAAAGGGGCTACGGCATAAGGTTTGGGGTATTGAAAGGGATTCTTGTCCTTATCGATTATGAGATTTGCGTAAGCCTTTTGGGTTCAGCACTAGGTTATCTCTGTAATTAGAACTGGCTTAACAAAAATACTTCGGTTATTTGGTTCAGGATGTATTAACCACTTAGCTACAGATTTTGAATTTCAAGTAATGTTTACACAGGGTCTTCGTCTATATGTATCACGTATTTTACATAGTTTATATGTTGGAAAGTTAGTACTGCTGAATTTCCTTTATGAGAAGTAGATTTGTGGCTTGTTATCATGCTAATGATGGGACCCCATTGATGCGAGGTACCCATTAGGAATACCTGGACCAATTCCCTCGACTCAGGACATTTACTCAACCAGAACGCAACAAGAACAAGTTTCCAGATTCCAACCATGAGTTAAGTAATAATTCTAATTTTTCGTTGCCTCCATTTATGGTTTTGTTGTAGCTTCTCATTTATTTTTATTTTCATATGTTTTACTAATGATTTTAATGGTGAATCTTTCTTACAGGGGTGTCAACTCCACAAGACTCTGGGGCCGGTCCCTATCATCCACGCGAAAGGTAATCTGGTTCCAAGTACATTATTCCTCAGACTTAGCTTTTAGAGTTCACTGGTATGGAGGATCGAGGCTATGTACCATCTTTATTACTTATAAAGAAATCTCGTCGAAATTTTATGTATTGGTTAGTTAGGGTACGCCCTACTTTATGTTAATATTATAGAGATTAGAAAGGTGGGCAAACCTTGTGTCTGGTTGTAGTGGTAATTATAACTTGGAAGTGGCTTACTCCCTGATCATTCCTTCTCCTGTCTCAGGGCGAAGTTGAGAAACAATAGTGGTGAAATTCAACACAACCTATGTTATGTATATTTTTCTTTTCAAAAATCTGGGCAACCATTCTTTTTGTAACCTAGTCATCATATATTGAGTTGATTCAACTGCGGATAATTATGAAGAGTATACGAGTTCTGCACTTTTCATTCTTCTGAGTTTTTCATAATCCCCTCCATTTCGAAAACTGGTTTTGTATTTCAAAACTTAAATCGTTTCCTGGTTATTCTGTTTATGTTCCAGGAGTCTTCTTATTATTAATTATACATGCATTTACAGTAATTTAATTTTTCTTTACCCTGCATGAAAGTATAGTAGTATTATAACGTTTTCATAGCCTTGTATAGAATATATATATATATATATATATATATATATATATATATATATATATAAGGACTTGATTACTACTAGGAGTATGTTGTTGTACTCAGGACTTCCCAGTTTCCATTCATCATTATTATGTGTTCTATAACTATATACATGCAAACTTTATTCAAGGTATAACATTAGAATTGGTAATTATTTAGCCTATGTTTGTTTTCCATCTGTTCATAATTCGACTTGTTAATTAATTGCGTAAATAATTTCGGAAAATGCCTAAACTAGTAGGATCTCGTCCCAAATTGGAGTTTTGGTCTGTATAGGTTGGAACTATAAGCCCTTTTGAATTTTCCAGTCTAGGTACCGAACTGTACAATTGTAGTTGTCACATTTGGTATCGCCCACTGTCACGAAACATAGAATGGGTTGTTCGCATGCATATTCCCAGGAAACAAATTTATAACCTACTTCATACAGTATGTATTCCTACAATTGGGTCCCTTTATTTTTCTTTTTTGTGCAAAGGTTAAATGATCGAACAACATGTAATTTGGTTCTGTCTGATTATCGTCGAAACCTTATTCTCGTGGAGTATTCTTCTTCTATATTGCCTTATAACAGAGCAGCGGACTTATTTAATTTCATTTGGTTCTATAACAGGGTTTTAAGGAGAGTTTTAGACTCTTCGATTTAATAATTTTCTTTATACCAGAGGTAGATGGTTACCTATTGGCATCATTTGTTTGTTCCAGTGCTATGACAATGAACCTCTGTATAAGTGGGGTTTCTAATGATCCATTGGATCTTCATTTAATAAAACCTATACACAGAACTAATTACAACCATATCGATGTATATCGTATATAAATATATATATATAAGCCTATAAGCAATATGTGGAAAGACTTGCTCAACTTCAATTATTCACAGATAGGTCAGTCTAATATTTCAACTACAGAAATGCGCATACATTTGCAGACAGATTTGTTCCTTCAAGTTCATTTACATCTGGATGGATTCTGCCTAAAATTTTAGTTTTCAGGAGGAACCGTTCCAGAATTGGTCTTTGATTATAAACTTCATACAACGAACAGATGTCATCCATGGAAATTATTTCAACTTAACATGAATAGATACATGATATCAGATATACAAAAATCATTCAGAACACAGAATGAGAAGATTTGACATATCTGAACCAATTCACAGGAATACAAATGGAACAACCATGTTCCTCCCAACCGAAGACAGGGCAGCCAAAATCACTTGCCCAATTCACCCCCTAGCCTGACCATGAACCCATGAGGGCGAACTTGGAAAACTCCTCCTCAACAATATCCTTCAATTCCATCAGATTCCTCTTGCCTCACACTCACTCAGTAGTGTTCCTAACAGCAAGAAAAAAATCAATAGTCTCTTTTCCCCTAGCATACTTGGCAGCGTCCTACCTCCTCACATATGTTATTTATCAATAAAAATCTTTTTGCCCAGGTCTTATTTTTTTTCCCTCCCTTGGGAATTTTCACATCTTTGTAAATCCCTGATTTTCAGGGGCTGCTAATGGCCAAATATCTGATTTTCCACTTGTAACAATCAGCCCAGAGGTAGTTCCAACATGTTCCCCACTCATAGAGTCATGGTCAGTTGATTTTAACATGGTTGTTCCATTTGTCCTCCTGTAATCAATATAAAATATTTTGTTTCCATACAAGTGTCATAGTCAAATAGTTAGTTGGGTCAAATCAGATCTTTGCCCAACAGTCATAATAATTAATTACAATTATTAAATTTGAAATTCAGAATTCCATAAATGGAAAAAAAAAAATCCAAATTCGAATTTACTAAAAACGGAATAATTTTCCAACAAATTTAAATTTCAAAAAAATACTTTATTTTTGGGCATGTAACACCCGGTTCCTTGAGCGGATCCAACACATCTTCCAGCAGGTTCAGGATATTCTACAAAATTCTAATGCCAAGTATAAACAACGCCATGATAAACATCGGGTGCCACATAAGTTTTAGGTGGGCGACAAAGTTTGGTTGCATTTGCAAAAAGAACACCTTACAGGGCCCCATCGGAAGCTTCGCCCACTCTGTTATGGGTCGTACACCATCACCAAGGCTGTGGGTGACATTGTTTTTGATCTCAACATTCCCCCCTTCCTTGGTTTGCATCTAGTCTTCAACGTGGCTCTCCTTCGACCATATTTTCCACCATTATTGGACACCTCAAAGATAGCAGAGCAGTTGACACCAACATAGCTCAACCCTGAATACATGCAACATGCATCCAATGATCATATTGTGGACACACATATCAAGGGAACTCAACAACAAAGGATCCATCTTTATCAAGTCATCAAAGTAGGGCAACTCCTGCACCAAGGCAAGTGGCTCACCTAGGGCCAAATTCAGCAGAAATGTCCTCATCTGATGGGGGAACTCAATGCAATGGAGACCATTTCTTCCTAAGGAGGGAGGATGGATTAAGGTGGATATCGGTGACCACCCACCTATTCCACTGGATCGAAAAACAATTTTCCACCTTGGCAGTTTTTTGGGTTCTAAACTTTCGGGGTCGTTTTGAGGCCCTCAGCGACTTTTTGGGGATTTGGGGCCCAATTGATTGTTGGAAAAACTAACTTGGGCCAGTCGAAAATTGTTCTTCTCCATTAGACATTTCCAATGGCCTATCGTGCACCTAAAATGAAGATCGTATGCAAAAGTTACGACCCCGGGAAGTTGATGTACTAACTTACCCAAACGGGGCCCACATGACTTTTGGCGCTTCATCTCCTAGGGTTAGGTTTTTGGATGTCTAGGGTTTTTGACATTCCTTTTTATTGTAAAAGGCCTTCAGAACCTCATTGTAACCATCTTCTTGCAAATGAGCGCAACCGTCACATCTCTTCTCAAAGATAAGCCACCAGCATTCCAACAAGTTTGTTTTCCGTTGCATTTTACAGTTTCAGCTTATTTCCTTATTGAATAGAAAACCAATTTTACTGTATCTCTATTATTTTGTGTTAAGCATCTTTTAATAATCTGTATTCATTTAGTTCTGCTCATAAAATCCATATCAACTTGATTTTTCAAATATACCTAGCTTTCCTAATCTTGTGCCTAGTATAGGAATCTGGGGAGTCTGCCTTCCTAGATTCATAGAAGATGACAGTGATGATCCGACTCATCATTTAATAGAATTACACTTATGTATACCTCAATTGAGTATTTTTCATGAAGACATCCTCATGAAAATTTTTATGATCTCTTTAGAGGGAGATGCTCAACAATGGTATATATCTTTACCCGTTGCTTGTATAGCTATACTAAAGGAATTTCATATACTATTTCATTCTCGTTACAAAATGAGATATCCCATTGAAATTCTTCTTGAAAACTACTGCAGTGAAGGATTTAAATTAGTTTTAGAGGATATAGGAAATTCTTCCTCTAGTAGTGAAGAGAAAAAGGAATTTATTGATGATGAATTTGAACAAGATTTTGAAAGAGAAACTTACTATAGATGTGGGAATGAAGAAGATAGTCTTGCATATTCAAATGGAGAGGTATCATTGGGAGGTGATTACACATAAGCTTCAGAGAATCTACAAGAGGATACGATATTTCTTTATGTTTTGCAAGATACTAGTCAATATTCTATTCAGATGGAGATTTCTTCTTTTAAGGATGGTCATGAGTTACAAGGACCTTCTGTTGTTACAAGAAATATGGTATATGTTGATGAAATTTTACATTTTCAAGAAGATCAAGGGAAGGTTTTTGAATTTCCATATTCTGAGTTTCTTTTTGAACACTATTATAATGAAGAACCTAAGTCAGTTATAGAGCATCAAAAATATTATTTCTACAGTAGTGGAGAGGAGAAAGAACTTTATGAAATTGAGTTTGAAAAAGATGTCAGTTATGAATGTATTCATGAAGATTTTCAAGAAGAGACAACACTTTCTTCCACACCTATTGATCAAAATCAAGATTGTGTCGCTGGAAATTATGTAAATCAAGAATCAGAGCTTGGTATGGAGGAACATATATCTAAAGTGGCATCTTTAGAAAGTGTTATTAGTGCACCATTTCATGATAACTATGAGAGCTCTGATGAAGAATTTCATATAGATGTATTGCTTTCATTTGTTTTTCAAGATATAGAGCTTGACAATAGTGAAAAAGAACTAGTAGAAATTTTAGAATGTGTTGAAGTTCTTGTGCTTCCTTCTTTTCCTTCATCAGAATCATAAGTAGAAAAATCAAAGAGTATTCAGGAGTAGTTCAGAAAACTCAATGACAAAGAAGGAACCTCAATTTTTTCTGACCAATTTGTTATTTCTCATATTTTTCATGATCCAATTGCGCTTTGGTTGGATTCTACATTATCCAATGTCTCAAATGACTTAAGTCATATGATGCTAGTATTTTTAGATTATAAATATGAACTTCATAATCATATGATATTACATTTTTCACTTTTGCTTGTCTTTTTTTTGCAAAAGTGCATACAAGGAGTCTAGTGAAGCAGTAAGGAACTTACCTGGTATCACTGGAAGTGTCATTTCACTTGATCAAAGTGGCTCGATTGATTAGAGTAGGAAGGTTATGTACATAAATAAGCTTGTGATCAAGAATTTGTCTTTAGTTTTCACTTCAGTAGAGCAATTGTTTTGTTTTTCAGTTTGTATAAATGGTGTGTTTCAGTTGTGAAGCCAAGCAGGTAAAAGAGCAATGCAAATAATTTCTTAGATTCATCAAGAAAGAACGAAAGAAATATTTGAAAAAAGGACCAAATAAATAAATTTCATGACAAGAGATCTGTACCTAAACTGGGATGCCCAAAGGGAAGCTAAAGGGAAACATGGGAAATTTGAAAATCTTTGGCTTGGACTCTTCCAAGTTGGAGTTCAAGATAACAACACATATGAGTTGGCCCAACTAGATGGAGAATCGTTTGAGACTCCTGTAAATGGGAGGTTCCTCAAGCACTTATTGCAGTATTGAACACTGCAAAGTCTCTTACCATGTACATAAATAAGTATTTTTCATTTCTCTCCATGAATTTTTAATTTTACTTCATTCAACATTTGTTTCATCAACAAGTAGGTAGGGTTCTAATGTTGTTAGTTGTTGATCATTTTTGTTGCACCTATCAGATCAACTTTTAGGTATGAAGGAGATGAATAATTTCAAGGCAGAATCCATAACCCAACAAAAGAAGACACTTGATTTATAGCTCTCAGTAGACAACATGGGTATGTTGTCCCTGTTGGAGCTGATGTTGCTACCATATTTGTTCTTTCCATTGATATGAAGGTTATCCACAGTTGCAAGGGAGAGATTATATGAGCTAGAGATAGAGGGTGGGCTTCCAAAGCCTCTTAACAGTCAAGAGCCAAGTTATTTCGAGTTTGATCAAAGAAAACAACAGAAAATCCACGTCCTTTTGTGTCTAAGGAAATATCTAAGCACTCGAGTGCTTATTAGAGGTCAAAACAGTGCCTATAACATCCCGAAAGGACCTAAGCTCTAATAGCTAAGGGGATTATCTTAAAATGAGAGCTTGGGAACCATTCATCATAAAGATGTAGACTCGAAAAATTGAATGGTTACAGGTAAGGAAGATTGACGGCTGGTAATCATATCATACCACGAACATGCACGAGATTTAATATACTAGACATTGAGCCCCACAGACTTAGTTGAAATGTTAAGACATTACAAATTTTGTCAATATTTGATGTCTTGATAGCCCTTGCCATGTCAACATGTGCAGGAACTACAAGCGAGGTGATATCAATGGTCAATATTCAAGTGGATACAAGATCAACGGTCCAAATCTATATCGTATATCAGAGCCATGTTTAACACTTATGTTGCAACCTTAAGACATATCTCTGATATCCAATATACCGGACCCCTAGATCATCGGGCCACTGGGTTACCAGGCCCCCGAAAGTTCAAACCTCCAAGTAAGGCGCAACATAAGTCCATACATCCAATATCTGATATATCGGGCCACAGGAGCATTGAGACTATCATCCTTCAGGTTTTTTGCACTCAATGTTAATGTCAATCCAATGAATATGGGCCCCACATCTAAAAGGTAATGCTTTGCACAGAGTTTCGTAGCCCACTCATTCACATTCAAATTATGTGGGGGCGCCTCTACCTTATAAAACCTCTCAAAATGAATCTCATGGTGAATGTGGGATTAATCATAGCCCTGGAAATTAACGATCGAGATTGTTCACTGAGATTGATCTGATGGTTCCTGAGTTTCACGATTTCTACAGATATAATTTTGGTATCCAGCAAGCAGAAAAATGATGATAACTTGTTTCACAAACTTGAAGGAACTCTTGAAGGGCAGGGCGTGATAGATATGATAGCGGGAAAATTTGGAGCTGCCCCGCAAATTTTTGTGTAACATAAATTTTGCAAGTGAAAGTAAATCATTTTTACCAAGGGGAAACCATTCAAGAAACAAGAAGCACTAAGAAAATTCAAGAATTAGTAAATGGTTTCAAGAAGTAGTTTTGGAAGATGAGCATGAAGAAGAAAAGAGAATGAAGATGTTGATTGTTAGGGTTGAAACTTTCGGGAATTTAAAAGGCTCTTACAACCAAAGTTGTTAGATCAAAAACCTCAAACTTAAATAGATGGTGAAAGCATCAGACACCTGGAGATTCATCCCCCGTGTTATGTTTCATTCTATAACCCCCCTTCTTTTTGTGGTTGTGTTCTTGTAAAACATATTCTCCCATTTATATTTCTTGTATCATATCTAATTTATAAAAGCTTAGAGAACATATTATACACCATGTTTAGTGTTACTATATGATGTCTAGTCAGGGCATAGAAGTGATTTCCTCTAAATGAATGACCATTTATTGTCATTTATTTATGCATTTAAATGATATGCAAAGAGTACCTCCATGTATTTGAATGTATGAGGATGTTAACTATTTTAAGCATGTTTTCATTAATCTGTATGCATTTGTTAGAACTATTGAATTCTTAATTGCTCAACATGTTGTTCTTTTTCCATAAGCTACAAGATTCATTCTTAGCATTTCATTGTATGTTTATCTTGTTTTTCTTCCAATTCACCATTCCACCCACCTTTAAATATAGATTGTTTGGAACACTTGTGGACATATGCCTCTTGGAGTTGAGAGTTTTTATCATCTAAGTTGAGATTGTTTGAGGCCCTAGAGTTTTGAGAGAGAGAGAGATAAACTTAGCAAATATTGCACAGTTACCTTATTGGACATATGACTTGACTCATCCTGAGTTTTAGCTATAGGGGTGCCTCGACATCATTCCAATAACACCCTGGAACATCTCAAGGGTAAAATGTTGGATGTGTTTCAATTTTAAGGTAGGTGTAGGTCTAAGGTCAATTCGTTGTGGGTTTTGATTTTGAATTTGAGTCTAATTGTTTTTTTTTATTGTGTTTATTTCCATTCAATGAGGGGGTTTAGGGGATTAGGTTTTTTGGGGGATGGTGGTTGTGATTTCATGCTAAAATAAGTGTTTTTAAACACATGGATTGTTGGGATGGGACATCCATGAAATGCTTTGTGCATGTCTACAGTCTATTCATAAGCAAAAATGAATTCTTGTGATCTTCAAGGTCAAAGTTACTTGAGAACAATGTTGATTGTTGAATATTTGAGTCTTAAAGTTGGAATTTATGTCTTGAGTTATGGGAAGGTTGCATTGGGTTAAGTCAAGTCTTAAGGTTATATTTGGGGGGGTTATTTGAGTCGTTGTCATGTTCCCAAGTGTTTGTTCACAAATCTTTATCAACTTCAGAGCCTTGGGATTCTTATTGTCTTCTTGCAAAGGGACACAATCCCCTAGTTGGAGCCAATGTTAACACCATATTCCACTACACAAACCTAGGTGTTATGTTCCAACATATGTCCATGGATATTATATGGGGTGAACTTAACATTATAGAGTTCACCATTTGGAATCAATAGTTTGTGAGTACCTTGGCCATCAGGGTATATTGTTGCAGAGCTTTATCCTAGCCAAAACTTTTCCAAAGTTGCAATCTATGAGTGTTTGGAGATTTATCTAGAGATCAATTTTCCAAGGAGACAACAAATGTTGTGCTAATTTTAGTAGGTTTCCATTTCAAACTTCTAGAGATCTATTTTTAGTAGTTTTCCAATTCAAGCTTCATAAAATCTGTTTTAGTGGTTTTTCCCCAAGCCTCGAATTGATACCCCTATTTTGGAGGATGCATGAGAATATGAACACAATCAAGTAGGCACTTTCAAATTCTTGATTCCGCTAATTTTAGTAGTTTCTACTTTTAAAAACTTTATAGTAGCATATAACAATTTTAGAGACATAGTTTTGAGATTTTCAAATGGGCACTTTCATATTTTTAAGATTTCCAATCTTGGACAATTGTTTTTGTTTAGAAATTTTATCCTTTTTGAAATTTCAAAGTAGATTTGGATACACCATTGGAGAGATGAGCATAGGGTTCTGTTTGTGTGAGATTTCAAGCTAATCTGAGCTCTCGGTTAGAACCAATGAAATTTTGTCAAACTGAGATCTAAAAGTAGATTTTTTTGGTTTTCAGAGATTATCACATTTTCAGAGAACCAATGTTGAGTACAACATGGGGGTGAAATTTGATAGTAATAAGAAACTGCCAATTTTTCATATATTTTTACCAACACAATTGCTTGGGATTCGACACTATCTTTGGAGACCCAATATTGCATATAACAATAGGGTCAAGTTTCATGTTATTCTGAGAAGTTAAGGTTTTGGTCAAATTTTTGAAGTCTAAAACTATTTGGAGAAGTCTAGGGGGTACTTGGTGGGCTCCACTTGATATGCAACTACTATTTTTAGATACCTAGGGCACACTAACTTGGAAGGTTCATCCTTCATTAATTTGACTTAAAGCCTAGGGGCAGGGTGTGAGGAAGCTTTCCTCAAGCTTCTTAGTGACCTTCATTGCTTCTATTTCTATCCTAAGAGGATGTGGCCTGCTTGACCAACACTTCCTATTTTTTAGCACCAATGCTACTTCAATTGACTTCAATTAATTGCGGGCTACAATTTCGGGAGATTTTGTATCTTATAGATGCTTCAATCCTTGGAGAAAGGGCACACTTGATGAGGATCATTCCTGTCTAGTGTTTTGAGTCTTCTTCATGCAATTTCTATCTTAGGAAAGTGTGCCCCCTTTTGAGATGATTATGTTATTTGTATAGGCTTATTCTTGGAGTTTGACTCATGCTCCGCTTTACTGCGATTTTTAGAGATGTTCTATGTATGGACACTAGGATATATAGTTACCTAGGGTGCACTTTTGGAGAAGGCTTACTATGACTTATTTATGGATGTCTGTAAGCTATATTGACTAAGGAGAGGTGCACCTACATTTTGACCATGAGTTGGTTGACTTTTGTGTGGTGCATACTATTTTACCACTAGGTGAATTTGCACTGCACTAGACTTGTTCTATTTCCTTATCATGTAATATTCTAATTGGAAACACACCACGTGGTCTTTATTTGTACATGTGAATGTTACTACATGAGATTGATATATAATCAGAGAGGGGGGCACTTCTCTTATCTCAATCTTGGGAAACATGCGTACTATTTTCACACCTTAACTATTTTGGGAGCTAGGTGCACTTATTGAGGCATATTCTTAGTAGGATTTGGTTTATAGGCATATTCTTAGTAGGATTTGGTTTATCATGGGACATTCTTCCTCTCTTGCTCATGCACCCTACTTGTGGATTACTTTTTTTTACTTCTTACTATCTTTGTTTTTATTTTGAGAGATTATCTTTGTACATCCCTAGGGTTAGTCTATAAACAATGGAGGGTTAGTGAGGATTAAGGATTAATTCATTAATTGAGTTCTCTAGTCTTTTTTTTCATTAAAGTGTGTGAAAAAACATATTATTCTATGCGAGGTTATTCTATGAGAGGTAGAGGACACTCTCACCCTATTTATATGAATTTATCCTTGGAGTTGGTGAGAAAAGGTGTTTTGGAAGCCGTTCAACATATCTTGAATTGCTTTGAAGTTGAAGCCAATATCTCCTAACTTTGTATGTGGAGCTTTAGATTAAAGATAAGTCTTGTTTTGTGGCTAAATATCAGTGGTTTGATGTGTTCACTTCACTTAAATTTTCTAAATCAATTGGCATTGATAATTACTCCCACTAATTTATTTTCTATTCCATCACCCACAGAGTTCACGTCACTACAATCACGTAGATTAATTTCTAGATTTAAGCTTTTTGTTTTTTATTCTTTTACATATGTGTTTTTAAGAACATATTTTATGTGTTTTAACAACAGATTTGCACAATGGCAGCATTAAATTGCTTAGTTGTAAATCTGCATCATATCATGTTGTCTAGATTTATTTCTAACAGATCTCAATGGCAATTTTTTAATATAAAAGCAAGTAAAATTTGCAGTTTGGAAAAATATTTTGTTTCCCATGAGCATATTTTATTTCAAGATTGCATAGACTAGCACAGTCACAATTATGTGACTAATTAACGCCGAAAGGCATATTTACTTTACTTTATACATACGTGTCCACTCTTATGCGCGCAGTTTCTTGAGCCGTCGTGAAGAACGTAGTTGAGCCGTCCTCGACCCATCGTGAAGAAAATGAAACGGGCATCATATATTACTACGCAGAGACACTTGGTATCGTGCGCATCGTGAGCCGTCGTTGAATTCGCATCCAATTCAACAGAAATGAAACAGCAGCAATTTACATCTTGAAAAAGTAATCACATAAACGGACGTCTTTATAAATGAGCGGAAGTTAATTTATTAAAATCTCATCCATTGATTAGAGAGGACGACGAAGAATATGCCAGCATCTTCAATTACGAACCGTAAGATTGAAATTTATGATTAAAAGGTGATTAATTCTGCCCATTGTCAATAGGTATACGCCTTTCGGCGTAAAAATCCCCTCAATTAACAAGCACTAGCCCCAAGTGCAAAGACACTATACAAGTTGACAATGTACTTTCTTTAACTACCTTGTAACTCTTCCAATTTTAAACATTAACAAATCCAATGAAAACTCATTGTGTTTCTATCATTTACAATGGTCACTGTTATGACCAGTCCTAGTGGTGTAATAAAGGCCTACGTGTCCATTAAAGTTAATGTTAGTAAATGTATGGTGTCTAATCAATGTGAGGTGGCTTATTCATTAATAAAACCCATTATGTTAGTCATTAACTAAGGTCCACTAGTGTTGGATTAGAGTTAAGGTAGCTATAAAGTAGAATGGATTTCATCTTGTGATCATGAAAACTAGTGGTGGATTAGAGTTAATGTAGTTATAAAGTAGAATGGATTTATCGTGTGATCATGAAATATTTATTATCATTGATGGATTAGAGTTAAGATAGCTATAAAGTAGAATGGATTTCATTGTGTGATCATGAAATATTTATTATCATTGACATTTGTATTTGTATTTGAGGTTGCTCTCTAAAACTAGTGGTGGATTAGAGTTAAGGTAGTTATAAAGTAGAATGGATTTATCGTGTGATCATGAAAATTTATTATCATTGGTGGATTAGAGTTAAGATAGCTATAAAGTAGAATGAATTTCATTGTGTGATCATGAAATATTTATTATCATTGACATTTGTATTTGTATTTGAGGTTGCTCTCTAGAAGTTGCTAAGAGAGTTCTCCTTTCAAAATAGTACTTTAAAACATTTAAAGTATATTTTGATCTTAACTATTGTACCATAAAAACTCTATCAATATATCAATGATAATTGATAAAATTCACAATTAGAAATATCATTTATGTTTTCATATATTTGAACTTTTATACTTTTATGATTTTAAAAACTAGTTACCCTACCTCATGAACCCCAACATCTCCATCATATCAGGATCCTAACACTAATAGCAATTTTGTAGAAATTCAGACCATGCCTTCTTTAATCTTTTGGTAGATTCAGTGATCTGTTCATACTGTTCATATGCATCATCTCTTCCTTTTGAGATTAGATTTTATCTATTACAAGTATTCCTCTGGGAGTAGATTATTCAAGTGCGGGAATTACATTCATTGCAAGATGGCTATTGTTTTTCTCACCCCTTCTTCTCACGTGCTTCAAGACAGATGTCCATTCTTCTCACATACTCCAAAACAGATGTAGACACCTTGCACTCCCGATTCCTGTGTGTCCACAAAATGAAAAAATATCATTTCAGAAGATTTATCTCAATGTGAAAATCAAACAAGTGAGAAGTACCCACATGTGATAAGCAAGGATTTGTATGATTTCAGATCAAGGACACTCTCCACTTCAAACTTCAACGCCCAAGTCCGCGGTACCCCAAACCATTGATGCGTTCTTTTAGAGTTGCTTAAAAAACTGTATCGGTTACCATGGGACCATCATCATTCATGGCATGGCATTGCCAATTGCACAGAAATACAAAACTGATGTTGAATTTGCATTCCATGGCTCACTATGGGTCATTTTAATCAAGGTCTCGCCATCAAGTGTTGCCCCAACACAATTTATAACATCACATTTTTAGTTGTAATAGCCGGATAGCTCTTGCCTTTCTTCACTATTTTCTTTTAGTACCAGAATCAGGAATATGCCCTTCCTTCCTTAAGCTCATAGCAGATTAGTTGTTGTTTCAGAAATAGTACCTTTTGTTCAAATGTCGAGAACAGAGTATGCCTTTTTTATTTTATTCCTTATGTAGGTTCGGTTCTGTTCTTGTCTTATCTCTTATTTAAACCTGTTTTTTTTTTTTTTTTTAATTTAACTAATAATGCGGTCTCAACCTAGTTAATAAACAAATGGAGAGATAGATGCCCTCGCTGTTTTTAATATTTGAAAGAAAAACAATTAACCTCTTTTTAAATTTAATATGAGAAACACTGATATGATTGGCCCCAATGCAATTTGTAACATAACAATTGTTGGCCCCCAATGCAATTTTAACATAACAATTTTAGTGGTAACAACAGGACAGCTCTTGCCTCTTTTGGCCATTCACTCTCTTGAGAACCAAAATTAGGATTATGCCCTTTCTCCCTTAGCTCATGCCCGAGTAACTTTTGTTACAGAGGAATTCGATACAAGTAAGATGCTAACCCTGGCACTGGGCAGTTAATAGGACCTTTTGTTCAAATGTCGGGAAAAAACAAAGCATACCTTTTTTAATCCTTTGGTAGAGTCGATCGTCTGTTCATATATTATCTCTTCCTTTTGGGGGTAGATTGTACTGATTATCAATCGTACGTACAGACATTTTATAATCCACTGGGAGTGGACTATTCCAGTGCAGGGATTACGTTCCTAATAAGTTGGTGATTGC
>ML789590.1:4457-16224 GCA_009831015.1 Picea engelmannii
TTTCACCAATTCTCCAATGAATCTTGCTTAACCTTTTCCATGAGAATTCCCTCAATATATAGGAGAGAATGAGATAGTTACTTGGATAAGAATGATCCCACAATATCAGGGAATCCAGCACAAGGATAACCATTCGAATGGAAACCCATCCTTCTAGAAGATTCCCTTCTAGAACCATCGAGAATTCATCTTTTTCCATGCTTTAGAGAAGGTTCACACCCCAGTTATATAGAACAGTGCGAGAAGTTTGCATCCTGGCTTAAGGCAGCCTACGAGAATGGGTCATTCTCGCACCCTGGGATACTAGCAACCTGCGAACTCTCTTCAAAAGTGATTTTTCTGGGAAGAGATGAATGTAACTTTTCTCGGGAGAAAGTTCTTATGGGGAGCCTGAGTTCACCATCATCAATACATCATCATGATGACCAAAATCATGGGTAACAAAATGCCCCCCAAAGTATGAGGCTGGAATCAGTGACAACAGAAAGACTTTGTAAGATGAATGTGTGTGTCAAAAACCAGGAGCGCACCTAATCAAAAACCTATGAACAATGAAGCATCTACATAATATCATATATATTAATTCTGAGGTAGGCATTCCCATACTCAGATCACAGACTGATGACATTGTAGACATAGGTCATGGCCACCAATCATACACTGTGGATCCACACCATCAAAATATAACATAGCCACCAGGAATACACTGTGTATCTATGCGAGAAAATTCAAATTGAGACAACATAGCCATGGGACATACATAGTGGATCTATGTGTCACAGATTATACATATTCCATCGCAGCCTGGAAAAAGAGATGATATCCAGGGTCTTCAATCACGTCGCCCAAAAATATGAATCTAACCATGTGATTACATGTGTTGAATTCAAACATGGTAGAAACCACTTGATTACCGGTCATTGATGAAGCCGTTAACAAGTGCAAGGGAAATCACCATTGATGTCAATGAATCCCAAGGTACACTAGTACAATCCCTTGAATGTGAATGAATGAGTTGAAGTAAACCCACTGGAAATCCAATGGAATCTTTCGATCAGGGGTCAATGATGTAAACCCACTGTCGAAAGCGAGGAACCTGCCATTGAGGCATGCAAGTTCCAAGGTACCAAATAATTTCTAAGTCTTGTTTCCAGATAATGAGCTGAAGTCGACGGAACAAAACTCGTCACAGGAGGGCCGTGATGTATCCCCCATCAATGACACGAAATGAGTAATAGATTTTGAAGGTGAAACAGAGTATGATGTAAATTGAACTGGACACAGGGAAGGCTGACACGAAGAGAATGGACAATTGCAGATGGCTGACTCAAAAGAGGTTTCAGATGGACTTCTCTTGAACATATGAACGACACGACCAATGATTTGGAAACATTGACTCAAAGACGACACAAGGAATGACCTTGTAGCAAATCAAATGAGAGACAAATGGATTTCCCAAACTGGCTTCAAATGATGAATAGGGTGTGTCATGTTCAAGAGCGACACTTACTACCAACAAATATGAAGATGAAAACATATCCCTTTCCCAAATTTTCCCTCACCATTTCTGGCGAGTACCTCTTGATTTTTACGCAAGCTTGAGGAGGATAACATATGCTTGTTGATATAAGCTTATCCTTCGGATAAGTCCTTCGGAGTATGTTTAACGAACCCTAAGAAGGAGTGGTTCGGTCCCATTACGGGTCTGTCGATGTTTGTTTAACGAGTCCAAAGATAGAAAACTTGAAGGTTTTTCATGATTATAGAGTTTGGAAAAACACTTAAAAGAGAACTCTCTCAGTTCCTTTTTCGTAAAATAGTCTGGATGAGACCGAAAAAGAGATAAATTATCACTCACCAGACGCTTTCTTCAAATACTTTATCGAGTGTGAAAATAGCAAGGTCGCTCGACGATCTTTTCATGTTTAGAGAGTCTGAAAAGAGCTTAAAGAGGACTCCAGGGGGGTTCCTTTTTCGTATAACCTTGTTGAGCCCGAAAAAGTTATAAAAGTATGCTCGATCGCGTTCTCATGTATTTTCGAGTGTGAGAACGGACAAAGACCTAGCTCGAGGTTTTATACAAAAACCATAAAAAACAATCAACACATGCGATGGAAAAAGAAAAATTATGTCCGCATCCCTGTACATGACCATCGAAATCGTTACGCCTGCAAAAGGTACACTCAAAAGGGCATTAGGGTTTAGGTTTTAATAAATAAACAATTATTAAAAATTAAATAACATGGTAAAAGTCAATATAAAGAAATAAAAATTCTTTTTACCATATCATTTTCACTTTTCACTATTTGAGCCCAGAAACCCCTCTTTTACTGTCGAAATTCAGCGTGAGATTGCGGGAGTTACAAGCATCCATTGGACGAGCCGTCAACGACAGTGAGGTAGGCTCTTTGTCCTTCGAATTTTCCAGCTCCTAGCGTATCTTGATCTTGATCATAGAGGAGAACGAGATCTCCTTCGGAGAAAACGTGAGGCTTGATATGTTTGTCGTATTGAGCCTTGACACATTTCTTCTGAGCTTCTATAACTAGGGTAGCATCGTGTTGAGTTTCGTCTAATCACATAAGATACAATAGACGTTCTTCCTCAGTAGAAGTGTTTGGTAGGATTTCAAAAACTAGTTTTAAAGAGGGTATCTCGCATCCAATCGGGAGAATGGCTTCCACACCATGGACTAACCGGAAAGGTGTAAACCCAGTAGCAGACTTGACGGATGTCTGATAAGCCCACAATGCCGAAAATAACATTGTGTGCCAACTTGTTTTGTGAATCCCTATCATCCATCGGAGCATAGTTATGAGAAATTTGTTAATTGCTTCGACTTGGCCATTGGCTTGTGGGTAATAGGGCGTTGAGTTATCATGGCGAAGACCCAACTTTTTAGTAAGTTCGGACATCATGAAGTTTCGAAAGTGGCTACCGTGATCAGTGACGATAGCTTTGGGAACACCAAAACAAGCTATGACGTGATTAAAAATGAATAAGGCTGCGGTCTTTCCAGTGTTGTCAAATGTCGGCATCGCCTTGGCCCATTTCGTAAAGTAATCGACAGCTACAATAATGTAACCATGCCCCCCGTCCGAGTGAGGGTGACATGTCATGAAATCGATGCCCCATTTCGCAAAGGGGCCAACTGAGACCACAGGGTGAAGAGGAGCAGGATGTGACCGTATCTTGTTATTATAGGTCTGGCAAGCATGGCATTTTTGAATGACGATTATGCAGTCGTTAAATAAAGAAGGCCAAAAATACCCTGCTCGTAAGATATTCTAGGTAGTAGCATACCCAGACATATGACCACCACAGGTTCCAAAATGGAAGTCATTCAGATCTCTCTCGGCCTCATCGAAAGTGAGGCAGCGTCGAAAAACAGAGTCAATCCCGCGACGATAAAGAGTATCCCCGAGGATAATATATTGACGAGCTTGGTATCGTATTCGACATCGCTCAGTACTGGATAAAGTTGGCCAGAAAGTCTGGGATTGGAGATATATAATTATATCAACATACCAAATATCATCATTTCTAATAAGGAAAAGAGATTCATCGAGTAATGAATCAGTTGCTACATTTTCCATGTCAGAATGGGGAAAGTCGCATATCAACTCAGCAAAAACTAAGGACTTCTTGGACTTGGCACATTCGAATTCCAAGTCAAACTCCTGGAGTATCACAATCCATTTGGAGTACTTGCCCCCTAGAAATTGACGTGTAAGAATGTGTTGCATAGGGTTGCAGTGATAAATCACTGTAGTCTTGCGCGAGAGGATATAGTGCCGGAAGCGTTGGACAACTTGGACGACAACCAAGGCCAGTTTTTTGACATGTAAATACTTGATTCAGTAGGTGTTAAACTTCGACTCAAGTAGTAAATAACATGCTCGTCGTTAGCATCATCCTCTTGGATGAGAACCATGCCAATGGTGTAATCTGAAGCAGCAAGGTAGAGGAAATAATCGTGACTATAATCGGGAGGAAAAAGAAGTGGAGCACGCGTTAGGGACAATTTCAAAGCCTCAAAAGCATTGTGGGAAATGGTATCCCAGACGAACTCAGAACCCTTTTTGAGGAGCCACGTAAATCCACGAGTTATCTCGGCATAATTTGGGATGAAACAATGAAGAAAGTTTGCTTTCCCCTGCAAACTTTGCAACTGGCAAAGTGTAGAAGGAGGAGGGATATTAAGGATCACCTCAACCTTAAAGGATCCACCCAGATCCCTTGACGCGAAATAATAAAACCTAGAAGACGGCCGGATTCCACGCAAAAAACGTACTTATGAGGATTCAAACGTATACGATAGAACCGAAAATGTACAAAATAGCTCGGAGGTGGGTGGGGTGATCGACTCAGCGCATTGAATGAGTGGGTAAATCATCCAAATATGGTTGAACGATATGCTTGATATCATGGAAAGCATAAGACATAGCGCGTTGAAAAGTTGCGCCAATGTTCTTGAGACCGAAAGGAAGTTTCCGACAGGCAAAAGTACCCCAAGGACAAATAAAAGCAGTCTTATGTTGATCCTCGGGAACAATGTTGATTTGATTATACCCGGAGAAACCATCCATGAGAGAGAAGATTTCACTTCCAGCGCAATCATCGACAATTTGATCGATGAAGGGGGTAGGAAAGTTGTCTTTTGGACAAGCTTTGTTGATATCCCTATAATCAATGCATACACGAATGGTACCTTGTTTCTTGTCAATCGAGACAAGATTGGAAACCCAGTCTGTGAGAGCCACCGGATAAATAAAGCCGACTTTCAGAATTTTCTCGACTTCGAGCTTGATAACAGCCACTTTACGTGGGTGAACTGGATGAAGGTGTTGCTGGACGGGTTTAGCGTCGGGGTATGTCTTTATCTCATGTATCACAATTTCAGGGTCGATACCTGACATTTATTCATAGCTCTAGGTGAAGATGTCATGAAACTCTTTGAATAGGGATGTGTAGGTGACGATTTCGTCAGAAGAACACGAAGCTCCAATATGGACATTTTCGACGATCCCAGGTTTGATGGATATGTTGAGGGGAATCATGGGTGAGATATTGCTTAAGTTTCCTTTGGAAAACACATCATGTGTGGACTTGGGAATGGTGGAGATGATGACAACGGTCGACGGGGTCGAAATCCATTGGTAGTTCTCAATGGTATGTTGCTCCATAAAGAGGATGGAACGATGATGCCCATCGTCCCAAGGGGCGTCCTCCATGACATACATGATCATTTTGTCTGTGGGAAAAATGACACGAAAAGGATCCAGAGACAACTCTCCTAGAGAGGGGGTAGAAGGGGTTGCTGATTGAATGGCCTGATAGGAGGATTCAACCAAACTTAACGGATTTTCGTCGCCAAAACGAAGATGATCTCTAGGGTCAGTTACTATCCAGGGGTTGTGAGACGTAGGAAGTTCATGAGGTGAGGTGGAGATCACATTGATGGAAGAAACAGACGAGCGTGGAATTTCAGGCGGTGGAATGGGTAAAGTACCCATTAACGAAGAGTCTTTGATAAGGCCTACACCGGCGTTCTCATAACCTGGTGGGGTTTTAGCGATGAACGGTACATTGACAGTATGGGTATCCGAATTAAAGAAGGCTATTCTGTCAACGGTGACGACCTTACCATGATGTGGGAAATGTACCACATGGAAAAGGGTCGACACAACTGCGTGCATGGAATCGATCCAGCTGCGGCCAAGCAGAAGATTGTAATCAAGGGGAGCGTCGAAGACTTCCACTTCAACCTCGAGCGTTTTTCCTTCTAGCGTGATGGGCAACGAAGGAAGGACACCGTAGGGATTAAAACTGGAGCCATTGAAGGCTTTGAGAGTGTTCTGGGATTCATTCAAAGGGGGAGAGCCAATGGCTTTCCAGCAAGCAAGAGACATGACACATGTCGAGGCACCCTCGTCGATAATGGTTCGACAAATGTTTTTGTCAGAGACAATCACTTGGATCTGGAACGCGAGTTGAGGGGGTAACCTTGGAATGTGAACTTCCAAGTCAAATATTATTAAATTGGTATCCATCGGATCGATTCCACCGATAGCTTTCAACAGTGCCTTCCGTTGTGTGGGACAACTTTGAAGGACTTTGAGGGCTGACATCGCAGAAGGTGCTTGGGCCAGATCTTCAACAACGCTGTAGTTTTGGGCAGCATGAGCATGAGGATATAAAGCCGATTTTTGAACGATGCCCTTTGGGGGGGGTCGAAGAACTGTGTCGAGGCTCGGTCGTTCGAGATGAAGAGAACCGTTGGTAGGTGGAGTCGCGAGTTGTACTGAGGAAGGAGGTAGATCATCAACCTTATCTGTAGAGGGATAATAATCTTTGGCTCGAGTAGTGAGTGCAACGTCGCTCTGCTTTGAATCACCAGTACACATCAAAACATAGGATGTAGTAGAAGATGAGGGTTGGTCATGAATGACCAACTGAGCCTATTGTTGAGACGGGAAGGGTTGGGACAAAACGACCGGTGCAGGTGGTTTTGGAGCTCCTTGAAGGAACTTAGTGACCTCGGCATGTCGTGGACAATCCTTCGTGTAGTGATCATCACCACAGATAAGACAAGGGTATCGAGGTTTGCACTTATACCGATCGTCAACAGGGGTAGTTTTGGTTTTCTCCTCTTGAGAAGTATTTTGTCCCTCCTTATTCTTACCCCTTCCCTTTTTGGATTTGTTTTTACCGGCTAGGGTAGATTGGACTACATTTAACTCAGAAGTCTTGCCGGTAGGAGGGGCAGGAGATGGAGCATTTTGAACATTAGAAGAAGTAGGTTTGGGGTTTGTGCTTGAGGTGGGATGTGGTTGGGCCTGGAAAGAGCCAATCACACCGTCAGCGGCATGCGAAGTAGCTGGAGTAGAAGGACGAGGTAAGTCAGGTAGTAAGTCGTTAAGGGTTCCCGTTTGTGAATAAACGAGGTCAAGATATTCAGCACGACTTATGGCCTGCTCTTCCATGACTACGCCACCCATGGAAATGTCACGACCAATGTCGTTCACAAAGGATTTTGTGAACCACTCTGCCAGCAACTGATCGGGGAGCTCAAGTTTAATGAGACGTCGTCTCCGTCACCACTCATGGATGTGATCGGATATATGAGTGGCTTTGTTCTGTTTGAAGGAAGTCAAAATCTTGGTCCCTGTGTCATAACGGATCAGTAACTAGTAGTGTGTGAGGAAAGACATAGCTAGGGTGTTGAAGTCAGAGAAGAAACCTTGTGGCAATTTGATATACCACTTTGCAGCAGAACCTGTGAGGGTTCGTTGAAAAAGACGTAAACGAATAGAGTCATCCATCAATGAATTGGATGAGCACCATAGGTGAAAATTCATAATGTGATTGTTCGGGTCCTCTCCCGCTTTGCCGTCGAATTTAGGAATGTTCGAGGGTAGCTTGGTTGGTATAGCAGGCCATTGGGGAGAGTGACGAATTGGATCATTTAAAATCCTTGATAAATCCGGAAGATCCAAAGTGGCAATAAAAGGTAATTGTCGATTCACCTGTGGGTACTGGTGGCTTTGGGGAGGAAGCCCCGTCGACAGACCAGTAGGACCATAAGCAGTCTGCATATAATGTGAAGACCCAGGCAGATTCGGTGGTGGTTGGAGAGGATAGTAGCTCATGGGATTGTATCCTGGAACAGGAATGTGAGTTTGAGCAGTCGAGCCCCAAATAGGATTGAACGAACCTGGATATGGTTGGCCCATACTAGGGGATATTACAGATGTAGCTGGGAACTACTACCCCCCAGTCGATTGAGGAGGATGTTGTATCAACTGATTCCAATATTGGGCCAAGGATGGAGGTATGTTTTGTCCAAAATATGGGGTCGATCCTCCCATCGAAGGTGGTGTTCCAATTGGGGGTAGTGTTCCAATTGGGAGTTGTGTTCCAATTGGGACTTACGTGCCAAAAGGAATGTGCCCGCTAAAAGGGGGTTGAGGCATGCCACCTTGGTGAAATTGTCCACCAACGAGAATCTACTAATTTGGTGTGAATGAAGGAATAGTGCCACTAGGATTAAGACTACCAGTATAAGACGAAGAAGGTCCTCCAAAAGGAAATTGAGGGAGTGTTGGAATAAAACCGGGAAGAGAGTGCCCAGAAGAAGAAGGACCACTAGGAGAGCCGGATGGGGTTTGCATAGGAGTAGGAATGGAAGCGTTCACCGCACAGTATCCAGGTGGTAGTGTCAGAGTGACATTGGGCGTTCGCAGTGTGCTTATAGAAGCAAGACTAACCGCAGTAAACCCAATTGGAACACTCGTAGTATATGTGAGATGGGCCATTTCGACAGGGACAATAAAGTGATAGGCGGTAGTAAATGGTACTGCCTCTGGACTAGAGATTACGGAAATCATAGGTGGGGTGATTTCAGAAATCACAGGTGAACCTAGACCAAAAAGGTTCCGTCGGAAAACACCCGTAGACCAAAAAAGATCTTGGCCTTCTATGCCTGGAAAGAGTCCAACTGGTGATCCAGAAGATGTAACAACTAAGTCTCTGGAAGAATTTAGTCGCATAAACGGTCGCTCAGAATCAGGGTGAAGTCGAAAGTCTTCTTGAGTATTGGTGATTCAGAAACGTTCTAGAGAGTTAGTTCGTTCCACTTGTGGCGTGGTGACGACAGGGACTTTACCTTGTCGAGGAGAGCCCTCAGGTGTACTTGTAGACAAGGGTTGAGAACCTTCCAGATGATTTGGAGATAAACCCTGCATTCTACGTGAACGACGTGGAGGAGCTATTGTAACTGAGTGAAAAACTTCATGAAAAAAATCCTATGGTCAACTTTGGTAACAGACAACATGCGCTAGTAAACAAAATCTAGGAAGCAACACCAAGCAAACAAGACCTTCTAATTCCGAAGCCACTAGTTGGTGATGAAATCCAACGTCGCAACAACGAGACGAGAAGGGGCTGGGCTAGGGTGGAAAAGTTACGCTGACGACTTTCTTAACAGACTTACACCCTGGTGCAAGCTCCCACACATAATCGTGGGTATACCCTCCAAGGAGCCCGAGTGAGTTTGGTCAATGTCGATTCCAGGTACCGTGAAGACTTTCCCCTTCACAGTCACCTCGTGTAAGAACCTAGAAAGATAGGCCACTAAGGTTACCACCAACAACAATAAAACCTGGGGGGACAGTCGACAGTCCGATCCACACGCAAGGGCAGGGTATCTAGCCCAAAATCAACTCAAAAGGATTACACTCATCATTGTGGGTATACCTCCGAGTGATCCCCGTAATACGTGCAATCTCTACACCGATATCAACAAAGCAGGGTGAGTAACTCTGTCAATAGCAATACGACCTCGTACTTGACCCTTGTGTGAGAAGGGCTTCCCAGGACAAGATATTGCAAATGGAATTTAACACTCCTTAACACAAGATGTTATTGTGTGTTTTTTGCTTTGGAGAGTGTATCTCTCTTCCTATTCCAAAGCGCTAGCCTAGCTAAATGTTGGTGTAATAGAGCCCTAGAAAAGAGTTACTAGTTAAATTTTAAGATTGCACAATGTTATTAAGAGCTTTTGTTACTCAAAGGAAACAGAGATGAAACTGATGTTGTATAAGACTCTGACCCAACGATGCATGGATAAGAATGCAATGTAGCAATTTTCGTTCAATGAATCCTATGTACAAGAGGGAAAGAGAAATTTTCCAGATCAACCTTGAACTACAAGACACAATTTCCTTTAAAATTCAATTGCAACAAATCACACAAGAATAACAATTCTCTATTGTTTCTTTTTCAATAATTTCAACAATTGATTTTCAATGTTTTCGAAAACGACAATACTTTTGTTCAGAATTTGTCGGAAGAACCACAGTGTTATTGACAGCTTGTCGTCGACGTTTCAGATCCACAACAGGATCCATCTTTAGGACAAAAAAGCCTGAGGAAAAATAAGAGAGGAGCCTTTAATAAATAGTGATGAGGCGGGTGAAAAAACTACGGTCGTCTAAGTGAAACCCTCGTTTTTAGGAGATTTCTTCCCAAAAGATAATAAATAGTGGTTTAATTAATGAGTTAAGTGGTTTAAATATTAAGTTTTTATGTTAAATGTAGGCTGGATTTAGGGTTGACCAAAAGGTGTTAGTATTATAAATATTAATTTTATGTTGATTATAGGTTAAATTAATGAGGTAAACCCTAGGTTTGAGGAAGTTAGTATTATAAATATTAATTTTATGTTAATTATAGGTTAAATTGAGGTTAGTTTAATGAGGTAAACCCTAGGTTTGAGGAAGTTAGTATTATTAATATTAATCTTAAGTTAGTTTGACTAATTATAGGATAAATTTAGGTTCATATTATTAATATTAAATTTTATGTTCAAAAAAGGGGCTAAATTTAGGGTTAACTATATGGTATATGGTGTTAATACTTTTGAAAGAAAAAAAATTGTTCACTTTTCAAAAAGGGCCTACACCTTGATGGTGAGAGTGCAGAAAATAAAAAAACAATGAACAAGCAATAGATAAAAACCCAAACCACTCTTTCAATGGAAACAAAAATAACAAGAAAACCAAACTTGTCTTTTCAATTGCATGAGAAAAGTGAGTTTTAAAACAATGAGCAAATGATAAAGACAAAGAAACTTAACTTTCAACCAATCTCCGGTCCTTAACCAAACAAGCACACTCAGATCCCGAAATCATAGAGTATAGCTTTGCCAAGAAAAGTCAAGAACAAGTGACAGAAAGAGCCTTTGAAATCCTAAGACCATTCGTGCATGAAAACGAAGACAAGAAGAACATCAATCAATGGTCCAAGAAACTCTTTAGAGGCACCTAAACTGATCTGAGCAGTTGAAGATGCAAAAACTCAAATCCAAAATTTGGAAAAACAGGGTTCGTAGGCCAACAATATAACACAGTGCGAGAATGAGTGATTCTTGCATGTGAGCTTTGAGCAAAGTGCGAGAACCTCGCACTGAACATAAAAGCAGGGTGAAAACTTTATATGTTCTTGTAGGCTACTGTGGAGTGCAGTGTGAGAACCTCTGAAACCAAGCAAAGTTTTGGAAAAAGACGCAAAAATTGAAGAGGCCTCTGGACCTAGAGGGTCTGTCAGGATATCCTGAAGACTCAGAGATTGATATGAAAGGAGAAAGGTAAGGCAAGAGCAAATGGCCAAGAAAAATACCAAAAAACACAAAGAAAATGGGATAGCTCCCTAGTGGAATCGCCAATTTTGTTATCAGACTAATCGGTAGGTGCAGACACTAACAGATCTCCCTAGATCCACCTGGATCTAGAACAAAACATGACAGGACATGACTCTTTCCCTAAGTTTTGTCCATTGAATTAGCTAATAGGAAGGAACAAGTAACATACCTTAGTATCGCTTCCTAGGGTCTCTGTTGCTCCCGCTTCTCTCTGGTGCTCTCGTGAGGTCAAGACCAAGACAACACAAACCAACCAAAGTGAAGATAGAAAAATATATTCAACTGTCAACTTATGTGTATGATCAAGGAATTACACAATAAAGTGAGAATAGCTTTATGGGAAAGGGACATGCCACTGTATCATATTAATTGAAAGTAAAGATTAAAACCTGATAACCTTGATGTCGCAAGCTTCCTTTCGATGGCTCTTGGCTCCAACACACACACTTGCTCAATCCTTGCATGAAGAAGATCAAATCCTCTTGATAGACTAACTAGAGTCTCCAAGCTCCTGTTCAAGCTAAGTCCTTCACACAATTCTTTCACCAATTCTCCAATGAATCT
>ML789590.1:30529-50285 GCA_009831015.1 Picea engelmannii
AGGGCTAGCGAGCCGCTTTTGGTTCTCCGGGCCAGTGGAGTCCAAATACGGTATCTCATTCTTGGTGGAAGTTAACGCCCCTTTTTCAAGGTGCCCTCCACCACCATCGTGGTCTCTTTTCCGCACATCCCCTCTCAGCAGTTATGTAATAATTCAATAATATTCAATCTATCATTTACATTCATTGACCTCTTCCTGCAGGTCCATTTACATCACATATTCATACTTATGAGTTTTGCCATATTCCTTGGCCAGTTCAGTTATATTTACAATCTGGGGGAAACAGGGTGTTACAAAAGGCCAGTGCGCCTATTTTGTATATGTCTCATGATTAATATAAAATACATCGTTGCGCGCAGACCAAACACGATAAAAGAGATGGGGGACTAAACTCCACCAGTTAGGGAAAGAGAGGGCCAAAAGTTAAGGGAAAGGGCTAAGCTAGAGAGCTTAAGCCAAAAAGGAATATTATATTAATATTTCTTAAAACATAAAGTATAGATAATTATTTTATCCTAAGTTCTAAGGTTGGGGACAAGTGGACCAAAGTAGCTCCCAACATGACAAGTGTCAAGTTGGGGACATGCATACATATCGTGGTGACTTAGTTCATTGGGAGACGCCCCCCATGAGGGTTACGATTATCTCTCCCATGATTCCTTCGGGCATTAAGCCATAACTCCATGACCATTTTTTACTCACACAGTTAGTTATCCTTCAGACATTCATTTCACCGTACCAGAACTGTATCCATAGCCATATCTATTTGTGTAACTGGTTATCTTGGGAGCTGGCCTGAAGAAGTAGGTTTTCAGGCCCGTGGGATATTGAAGAGGTGGGTTTTCATGCCCGTGATCAATTCTCTGGGTGAGAGAATTATTGGGAATTGATTTCCTGAAGGTGCTAAACTACAACTACAGGGCTCGAAGACTTCCTATCCGGCCTATTGCTGAAGCCCGAAAAGGAAGTGGGGTAGCTGAAGGACTGTTGAGAAGAGAAGGGGCACACTTCCTGGGGTGGGACAGACATGTGGGGAATGAGGGACTGTAGGTTGTCAGTTGAGTGAGCACCCGAGACAGAGTCTTTCCCGTTGTCTATGAGCCTATAGCTTGGTTAGGAATTCCTTTACTCGGGTGGATTTTAGTCCGAGCTCGGGGGTGACTCACTGTTGAGAGTGATGAACAGTGTAGTCTAAGGCTGGGACATTCGTGGATGGTCTGCATGCAGTTGGTGACATTCTTACCAAGATAAGTACCAATTGTGTGATAAATTTACATGCTCCATTGTTATTTACGTGCTTATTTTATGGGTTTATCATATGTATGGTTATAACTGTCTGGAAGTTTTTGGGTATTTCCTGTATATGATGCATTTCTACGTTTACTGTTATTACCGTGTGAATTCATGCTAATATGTAATGTATTTGTTGGTTACGTTTTATATATGAAGCTTCCGCAAGAATGTTGCATGTGTATGTTTTAAATTCATGCAACTAGATAAAAATTATATGGCATAGTTTAGTTGGGTGATGGGTATGTCACAGTATGTTCCGCAATGAGAGAATGAAAGTGTTCCCTCGTGTAGAGTGGCCCAGCCATGGGTGGCCGAGGACGTTACAATATTGTATCAGAATTGTTGGGATAATTATTGGAATTAACAATTATTATACCATCATACCATATTATAATTGACTAATAGTATGAGATAATATATATAATATATTATCTCAAAATATGATAATAATATATATTATATAATCATATTATAAATTATATTTATATATATTTATATTAATATATAGTATAACTAATATATATTATAATATATCTATTATATATTAATATAATATATTATATTATAAACATATATTATCTATTTATATATTATATTAGTTATTAATATATATTATACTAATCTAGATGTTAAAGGGAGTGCGCCTATTTTGTATATGTCTCATGATTAATATAAAATACATCGTTGCACGCAGAACGACCACGATAAAAGAGATGGGGGACTAAACTCCACCAGTTAGGGAAGCGAAAGGGCTAAGCTAGAGAGCTTAAGCAAAAAAGGAATATTATATTAATATTTCTTAAAACATAAACTATGGATAATTATTTTATCCTAAGTTCTAAAGTTGGGGACAAATGGACCAAATTAGCTCCCAACATGACAAGTGTCAATTTGGGGACATGCATACATATCATGGGGACTTGGTTCATTGGGAGACACCCCCCATGAGGGTTATGATAATCTCTCCCATGATTCCTTCGAGCATTCAGCCATAACTCCATGACCATTTTTCACTCACGCAGTTAGTTATCCTTCAAACATTCATTTCACTGTACCAGAACTGTATCCATAACCATATCTGTTTGTGTCGCTGGTTAGCTTGGGAGCTGGATTGAAGAAGCGGGTTGTCAGGCCCATGGGATATTGAAGAGGCGGGTTGTCAGGCCCATAACCCACAGGTCCCATGATCCAAACCTGGCTTTGAATCCATATTGTAACATCCTCGACCACCCATGGCCGGGCCACGCTACACGAGGGAACACTTTCATTCTCTCACTACGGAACATACTGTGACATACCCAACACCCAACTGAACTATGCCATATAAATTTTATCTAACTGCATGCATTTAAAACATACACACACAACATTCTTGCATAAGCTTCATATATAAAAAGTAACCAACAAATACATTACGTATTAGCATGAATTCACACGGTAATAACAGTAAACATAGACATGCAACATGTACAGGAAATACCCAAAAACTTCCAGTCGGTTATAACCACACATATGATAAACCCATAAAATAAGGACGTAAATAACAATGCAACATGTAAATTTATCACACAATTGATACTTATCTTGGTAAGAATGTCACCAACTATGTAGAGACCATCCATGAACCTCCCAGCCTTAGACTACACTGTTCATCACTCTCAACATTGAGTCACCCCCGAGTTGAGACTAAACTCCACCCGGGTAAAGGAATTCCTAACCAGGCTATAGGCTCATAGACAATAGGAAAGACTCTGTCTCGGGTGCTCACTCAACTGATAGCCTACAGTCCCTCATTCCCCACATGCCTATCCCACCCCAGGAAGTGTGTCGCTTCTCTTGTCAATAGTCCTTCGGCTACCCCACTTCCTTTCTGGGCTTCAACAATAGGCCAGACAGGAAGTCTCCGAGCCCTGTAGCTGTAGTTTAGCACCTTCAGGAAATCAATTCCCAACAATTCTCTCACCCAGAGAATTGCTCACGAGCTTGAAAACCCGCCTCTTCAATATCCTACGGGCCTGACAACCCACTTCTTCAGTCCATCTCCCAAGATAACCAGGTACATAAACAAATATGTCTATGGATATAGTTCTGGTACAATGAAATGAATGTATGAAGGATAACTGACTGCGTGAGTGAAAAATTTTCATGGAGTTATGGATGAATGCTCAAAGGAATCATGGGAAAGATGATCATAACCCTCATGGGGGGCATCTCCCAATGAACAAAGTCCCCACGATATGTATGCATGTCCCCAACTTGACACTTGTCATGTTGGGAGCTACTTTGGTCCACTTGTCCCCAACTTTAGAACTTAGGATAAAATAATTATCTATCCTTTATGTTTTAAGAAATATTAATATAATATTCCTTTTTGGCTTAAGCTCTCTAGCTTAGCCCTTTCCCTTAACTTTTGGCCCTCCCTTTCCCTAATTGGTCAAGTTTATTCCCCCATATCTTTTATTGTGGTTGGTCTGCGCGCACCGATGTATTTTATATTAATCATGAGACATATACAAAATAGGCGCACTGGCCTTTAACATCTAGGCGCTCTAGCCTAATTCCAAAACATAAGCATCCTAGCTTATAACAACTGGCTCACCAGCCTATAACACATATCATATACACAAGGCTCGCTGACCTCCATATTGCACACACTTTAGTTACTGCGCGCGGTATCCGAGAATGTGCACACTACATCATTTTACTGCGCAGTACATGCATGCACTATGCCATGAAAGGTGCATTACAAAATGATTTCAAAACAACTCACCAGCTTAAGTACACTTACATTACATTTACAATTGGGTTCGACTGAGGGATATTACACTTTACTCGCCATAGCCCCGCTTCCAGCAGGCATGTTCAGTACCCCGACGGGTTTACCTTAGTACGATAAAAGCATGGCCCCACTCCCAGCAGGCCTGTTCAATACCTTGACGAGTTTACTTGTACTTCCCGATACTTCCTTTTTATTATATTACTCAAAAGATTTAGAATGATGTATACTATTCATTGACAATTTTAGAGTATAAGGAAGGCAGGTGGTGCGACAGTGTTTTAGAGTTATTAGGCACATAATTAATTGCTTGCAATTATCCCAAGGGTGACATCATCCATATTAGACTTAAATATCAGCTATTCAATGTATAATGGAACATCTCAGATAATGAATAAGAGGTCCCTCTAGTTAATCCTATTAGGGTTCTCATGAAAGTCCATTGAGGTTTTGCAAGGGCGGTTTGCCACATGAAGTTTTCATCAATACCTCCCAAGAGAAACTTGTAAAGATAAACTTGGATAAGAACTTGTTGAATCAACTAGGTTAGTATTAAACATAATGGTGTCACCACTTTTCAATGGATATTTCAATTAGCAACCACTCTTTCAAAATGATGAAGTAATAAGACATGTGCACCCATTATCATATAGAGCTAAATGTAAAAATATCTTATTAAAGGATAACAAGGATGATTCATTTAGGGGTGAGTGTAGAAATGTAGGAGGAAGATGTACATGAGAGTAAAAAAACAATTCAACATAAGACTTAAATGATCCTTGATAGAAAGAACATGAAAAGATTAGCCAATACCTCCAATTACCTGAAGTGAAAACAATGTTAAGCACATGACAAAGATCATATCACCTTGGCATCAGTACCAGATTGGTAATTGGTATTATAACATGTTTCTGTAGTACCATAATAGATAGTACCATAATAGGACAATACCAAAATACGATTCTGCAGCACCGGAACAGAACAATACCAGAACATAGAAGTACTGGAAAAGAACAATACTGGAACAGAGCAGTACCGAAACATAACAGTACTAGAATAAAATTTTACAGTACCGATTCATAGTACGGGGCAGAAACAAAGTGACATGATGAATGATTTCTATACAAGGAGATGTATACGAGGGCTTGCATAAGTTTATGGTAGGGAGCGTGCAATAATTGAGGACAGGAGGATGTATGGGAGTAACCACATGTTTAATACATAATCAGTCTAATTATTTAATAAAATAAAAAAATGTTGAGTTTATACCTCCTATTACTTGAAACACTTAAATCGAGCAACGAAACTTGAATATAGGATAAGAGCTACCAACACCTTATTACTAGTACCAGATCACCTGAGTACCAGATGGACATAGGGTTATGCTCAATACCGGAATAGTGCATAACTTCTCCTTTGGTACCGGATGAACACAAAGGCGACCATCAATACCGGATGAACGCAGAGGTGTGATCCAGTACCGGATGAGCAAAAAATTCCTCCCACAGTACCAGATGAATGCAGAGATGTTGTCTAGTACTGGATGAACGCAGAGGTGTGGTCCAATACTGGATGAGCATAGAATTCCTCCCACAATACCAGATGAATGCATAAATGTTTTCCAATACTGGATGAACACAGAGGTGTGGTCCAGTACCGGATGAATGCATAGGAAAACATTGTATTCTGGTACTCAAGGAGGATTTGACACAGTACCTGGTGGTAGTGCTTTGTAGACTGAAATTGTGTAGGTTTCACTTTGTAGAAGTAGCTGGTGTTTTCTTGTATTCTGGAAGAGGACTTGTGATCTAATTCAACTGAAAAACCATGTCAGTGAGACAAATACCAACACTAGATGCAATAACTCTGAGTTTGTATCAGAATAAAAAAAATGATTTGGTAACTCGGCTCCAAGCTCTGTGACAAGAAGATATTATGTAGTTGGATGACCATATGTTGAGATTCAAAATCCTCCTCTTTTTGGAACCAAACTAACCACTGCTTTTGTTGCCACTTCCATTTTATTAGAAAATAAACCTAACTACTACTGTCTTAGCAACCACTCCCCCATGCCTGAGGTTTTTCATGGCCTCATGCAAACAATGTGAGATGCTAAAAAAAGGCTTCTCAGAAGGTTGCGAACATCTACTAAAAACAAACCAATAGAACTAATTAAAACTAGATTTTTATTCATGCTTACAAACATAAAATTTAGGGAAAATGTCAAAAGTTGAATTATTAGCTATGAATAAAATAGTTTGGAATTAACATTCAGTTTCAAATGCTATTAAAAAGATCACTTAATCGATCATCCTTATGAAATAGTGGTCTTAAAATAGATAGGTAATGATAAAGCACAAATGCATCTTTTTTTTTAACAACTTAAGGAAAAAAAAAGAAATTTGAAGAAGTAGGTCATGAAGCACTCCCTTAAGAATTATCTTCCGTTGAAAAGGATGCCTTCTCCACTTTTGAAACCCTTCCAGTATTATGTGTGTATTCAGAGGATGAATAGATTACCTTCTCATAAACTTCCAAACAAAATTATCATAACTTTTAGAAAGAAATCTACTATAGGAACAAAAGATCTTAAACCAATTGCTTTATTATCTTTTGACATTCCCATTTATGAAAAATATGAAAGATAGGTTGCATTGCAAAATTTATTTATTTATTTACTATCCTACTCTAATTGAACAAAATAAAATGTCCTTCAAGTATAGGAATACTTCCAGTGAATCAATGTGCGTAACAAGGTTAGAAATATATCCATACTCAGGTTTAAAAGATAAATTTTAATGCATACCGGAGTATGAAGGACCAAATTCTTTGATGATGAGATCAAACAATAATGAAAAGTAAAAGAGTAGTGTGACTTGACAACTAATTGGAACCATATTTCAATAGTATCAAGATATTCTCATTTCCCTTCTTTGTTTAGGTCACACAACATGTCCTCCTTTTCCATGCTACGTAGAGTATCTTCTTCAAGATTATTGGTTTTTGGAGTGCATACATGATCTGCTGAGAGGCATGCTAAGAACTCCTCAATATCAAGTTCCAATGGTTTATCTCCATTGAATTCTATCCATGATTCTTGAGTCTCCTAAACAAATTGGCAATAGGAATCCGAAGGGACTTCTAAATCTTCTTGTAGAGAGACAACTAAATTCTTGGCTATTGTCAAGATATTCTCTTCCTGAAAGGCGGATATCCCATCTGCTGCTAGAATGCAAGAAATTTCTTGGAGGAACATTCTTCAAGGGCTTAATCATCGGTGAACTACTCTAGCTGGTTGATGATCCCTGTCTTGCAACACAAATTAGTACTCAAGGGTTCTTACAACACCCCAAAAATGATTTATCATCAAAGATTTGAATTTTAAAACTAAGAAATATAACTATTTGCAAAAATAAAACACACCAAACTTGAACTCCTTGCGTTATTGGGACCCTCCTGTCACTAGATTATCTATTCTCACAAGCTATCCCATCATTAAAACACAATTTTGCATAAAGGAAGGAAAAACACACTTGCATTAAAATAAAAACACTTCTGCATGAAAGGGAGAGGACAACCTAACTTTGGAGAGACCCCACTAAAGTGGATGCATGGGCTCTTCCTGCACATATTACCGTCTTCTCTCCACCCTTAGGTCATCCATAAAACCAATCCAAAACCATTAAATCAATCTAATCCAAAAACTACCTATTACCGTTTACAACTCCCCGACAATGCCGCTAAAATGTTGGTGCAATTATATGTATAATATATTACCAAACATAAATTATCGAGCGAGATTCGTAATCAGTAGACTTGATGCACTATATGTGCCGATAATAGGTGGTCTATCTATGTCTGATGAGTATAGCTCAATCAAGTAACAATCAATAACAAAATGCTCTGTTTTCACACTTTTTCAAATAACATTCTCCACTCATTTCAAAATTCAGAAAGCAAAACTTGCAAACAAAATCTTAACAATCATGCATTCAAAAGATCTTGCTAAGATAATGACTTGTCCATTTACAAGCTCATGAAGTGGAAATATGGACTTTGACTTAGTTATCTGTAGCTACTACTCTTAACAACAACTAGCAATCAAGTCTGGGCACACTTCAACGATAACATAAGATAAAGCTCATAGTAAAACTCTAAAAAAAACACTCAATTGAAAAGGTTCTTGCTTAGGTGAAAAGTCTGTTCATTACATGCTCATGAAATAAAGAGATGAACTCAGATCTTGTTCCCTGTAGCAATGGAAAATAGTAATCACCAATCAACTTTGAGTCACTCTTAGACATAATTTAATCATAACTCAATTCTATTCAATCAAACCTTTTTAGTACAAAAAACAACCAACATGATTGAGAGGCTTCATTATGGGACATGAAGGTAAGAGATGAAGTCCTATTGTTCCTGTACCCACTAAGAACACCACAATCACAAACTCAAAATAATAACATTTGTTTACTTAGCAATCCCACACATCTACCAAACTCTTATCAATTAAATATAAATCTGCAGAAATGGAAATGAAAGTATCTACTTTGTTTGCTGTGTAACCATTTAGTCACACTGATTCAAAATCAAATAAATCTGTACTGTAATTAAAATGCATTTAAAATCATTTACAACAAACAACTATTATATGTTCACACTCACACAATCACACAAAAACATGTACATGGAGGCTTACCTTGGTTGGGGCGGTGGGCCCTTGCCGAACCAACAATGTGCCTCTAAATAAATTGCAGACTAAACCACTTTATCTATACTCATGAATTGCACAAAATAGCATTTTCATTCCTTCAATTGATTAAGTGAATCATAAGTTCAACATTTCATTTCCCATCATAACAATGTACATCATTCTTCAAGAACCAATCTTACAACATAATAATTCCTCCTCTTGGCTTAGAGCCATAACTCAATTATATACCTTTTTACCTTACAAGTTTGGCTCTAGAAAATCCAATCCAAATCAAAACCTTTTTTCCATCAAAGGAGGTCGAGTACAACCATTAGCTAATTAAGGAAATGCATTTCCCACGAATCTGGGCATGATCCTAGAATTTCTGGAAAATTGGCAAAGATTTAGGATGAATCGTTCCCCCTGAGATGGAGGTCCATATGTGTGAGATATGGGAATTCTAGCTCATGTTTATGCATGAAAACTCTGCTCTGGACAAAACCCATGTTCCCAAAGTTTGATATTCGTCTTGATATGTACAGAAATAGAGGTGAAACTCTAGTACCAGAATGTTGGTACCAGAATTCTGGAAACATGGGTTTGGTACTGGATGAACACAGTTGCAACCATGAGTACCAAAATAGGTTGAGCCTTGGTACCGGAATAGGTGAAGCCTTGGTACCGAAATATGTGGAGCCTTGGTACCAGAATAGACTGGGTACCGTATCACGCTATAATTGTAGTACCAGATCGCGCTAGAGTTGTAGTACCAGATTGCACTAGAGTTGTAGTACCGGATCAATGCCGCTTAAGAGTCAGGTGATTATGATCATACATAATCAAGAATTTAATTGAATTAACTAGAGAAAACTAAATAAATTATGCCTTAATCTTAAGTTACCCCTCTATGCATATGGACAAGGTCATCAAGTGTATTTGTGGAGGAAACAGTCAATTATATGCACATAACATAGGTAAAATAGGCTCAGATAGAGGGTAATATAAGGTAATAGAGGTGTCAAAATGGAGAATCAACACACCTTGTGCTATTTCAACCCTCGAAGTTCTAAAGAACTTTCCAAGTCAACGTAGAAACTTGTTGTCAACTATTGAAGCTATGGATCTGGAGGAGTTGAACCTAATTATGTTTAATTTGGATTATTTTAAGGAGAGGCTCTCCCACCACTTAGAATTCCAAATTCAAATTTTTGTTGGTGGAAAGAACATCCATCGCACTTTTTTGGATAAGGGAGCCTCCACCTGTGTCATTTATTTTCCTTGTTGGAGAGCCCTTGGTTCTCCTAAAATTACCCAATATTCTACCACCTTGAAAGCGTTTGATGGATGTGGTTTCCAACCTCAAGGACTCTTGCAATATTTCGCTGTGAAATTGAAGGGTAAGATCATTTCGGTCGATATCGAAGTGGTTGATGCACCTCTGGATTATAATTTGTTACTTGGTCATAGTTGGTTCTTTGCAATGAATGTCGTCGCATATTCAGTGTTTTGTATCTTACAATTTCCCCATCACTGTTGACCAACTGGACTATATAACTTCAGATATCCATGATGCTACAACAAATAATGTACCTTTTCTAGGACAAAATAGTCTCGAGAGTGTAGGAGTAAGTATCCTTAAGAATTCCTCGCTCATGGGGGTTTTCCTTTGCTTGCTCCTCCCTTCCTGCAGGTTGCCATGTTAAATATTATTTCAACTTAGGTGCGACAATCCTTAGAATTATATGATCCTTTGTTAGTACCTGGTCTCAATGAGCATAGTTCTTTTCCTATGTCAAGCTCATTAAAAAATGAAACATACGCTTACGATCATAGTTCTTTTCCTGTGTCAAGATCGTTAAAAACTGAAATAGAGGCTTACAATCATAGTTCATTGTCTCTGTCAAGCTTGTTAAAAAATGAAACAGACACTTACGAGCATAGTTCATAGTTTCTGTCAAGCTCGTTAAAAAATGAAACAAACCCCCTTCCATTAGAATCAAGTCTCACTCTATATCACGTACTTGAACCTTCTTTTCCTCTTCCTAGTGAAAATGTTCCTATTAGTAACTAGACATCTAAACAAGGAAACAATAAGAGTCGTCGGAGGAAACGATGCTTGGGGAGCATGTCTCTAGCCTCTAGAAATCATGATGGAGCGATGCCACTAGCTTCTATCACGCAAGCTGGGGTAAAAATACCTCTAGAGAGACACATTGCTAGGAGCGATCCTTGCTTGGGGGTCGTTCCCATTGTAAGGTAGTAATTTTTTCTAGAAAAACCTTAGTCCTTGTTCTTTTTCGTGCTCGTAAATACATGAGAATAGGTTACCGAGATCAATATTTGTTCTTTCTCATGCTCGTTAAAACACGAGAATAGGTTACCGAGTATACTTTTATCTCTTTTTCGGACTTGTAAAATCTATACGAAAAAAGAACTCTTTGGAGTCTCCTTTAAGCTCTTTTTAGACTCCCTAAACATGAAAATCTTTCCGAGTGAGATTGATTTCTTTTACACTTGTTAAAAGGTTTGAAAGGGAATTTTTCGAGTGGTAGTTTATCTCTTTCTCGTCCTCACAAGACTAATTACGAAAAATGACTACTCTAATCAAGCATGATTAGAAGAGTTCTCCCCTGTATTGTTTTACACTTTTTTCGGGCTTGGGAGACTAAATTTATGAAAAAGTCATCCATGGAGTGATCTTTAAGTTCTTTTCAGACTCTCTAAACGTGAAAAACCACCAAGTTTACCATATTTGAGGTCGTAAAGCTATGCATCGAAGGACCTATGTGAGTCCAATCTCTAGGACCCATACAGGACCAAACCCTTACTTCTTCAGGTTCGTTAAACATGTGAATAGAGACTTGCCGAAGGTGAATTATACCGAGCATCTGTTATCCTCCTCAAGCTTGTTAAAAAAGAAAGAGGTACTCATCTTTCTGGATGGGAGAAAAATTGAAGGATCTGGGTCAATTTTTTGGAATCCTTTATGGCAGCTATTATTGCCCTTGAACATGACACCTATTTGTGTCTCGTCTTGTGATTGGGTAATCTATTTGTCTCTGAGTCATACCAATTCCATGTGTCATTATACCTTTTCATTCCAGTTGAAGAGTTCTCTTATTGTCATCACATTATGTTCTTGGTACTCGTCGAGTCAAATGCTTCCAAGTCACTTATCGTGCCTAATCATGTTCAAGGGAAGTTTCACTTCAAACCATCCATCTATATTATTACTAGTTTCCATTTCCCGTGTCAATTCATACTGATTTGATCCACCATCTTATATCACTTTCCTGTGTCAGTTTCATGTTGATGATGGGGGATACATCCAGGCCCTCTTTCTACGAGCATTTTCCTATCAACTTCAGTACATTATCCGAGAATTAAACTTAGAAACTAGTTAGTACCTTGGGACTTGCATGCCTCAATGGTAGGCCTCCTCGCTGTTGACAATAAGTTTACACTATTGACCTTTGATCAGATGATTCCACGAATGTTCGAACTCAACTCATTTATTCACATTCGTTGGAATGTACTAGGGTACCTTGGGATTCATTGTCATCATTGGTGATTTCCCTCTCACTTGATAATGATTTAACTCAATTATCAGTAATCAAGTGGTTTCTACCATGTTCGACATCAAATCATCTATTCACATGGCTAGATTCATACTACATCAATATCGAGATGAATACCCTGGGTTGGGCACTCACTCTATTATGTGCTTTTCCCATGTTGTGATGGAGATCATTTGAGCATGTAAAATATTTCAGTACAATCATCGTGTTGGAAATATTACCGATATATATATATATATATATATATATATATATATATCTATATATCGTCACATAGATCCACATTGTATTGATCCGTGGCTACGTTTTGTCATCTCGTAGCTCCACTGTGTATTTTTTGTGGCTGCGATCAATTCATGTCATGGAGGTATGGATCGACATTGCATCTCTTGTGGCCACATCCTTAGTCAATATTCTCATGGATCCGTAGCATATTGGTCAACAACCATCCTTTGAGTCATCTTGTATTATGAGCATAGGTATGCTTGCCTCAGAAATGGAACATATTTTTATACTGACTGATAATTGTTTGCAGCTTTTGCCAGGTTCTCCTACTCAAACACTCTTTCATTGAAGAACTTATAAAGTGTTTCGGCCATCAATTTATCTTTTGACCTCGCACTTTAGGGGACATCTATTACACACCAAAATGTCACACTTGAGTTTCACACCCTAAGTTGGCAAGTGTCTCATGCACCTTGTTAAGTGTCGCATGCACTGTCACAAGTGTTGTATGCACCTTACCTAGTGTCACATTCAATTTTTTGAGTGTCGCAACCCCTTGACACCATACAAACATTTTTCACAATCCCTAAGTCATGTTGGAAGAAGAAGCCCCATCATTTGACATAAAAAACACACTTTTTCTTGGAAAAATCGACCTTTTTGGGGAATTTTAGAAGGGTGGTGCTTCCCTACCTATATTGGGGGGGCACCAACGCTCCTCTGGCCTTGTTAAGGGGGCACCATGGCGCTCTATCTATCACTATGGGGGGATGCCAATCTTGTTAGAGGGAGTATTGGGATTCCCCACCTTTTCCTAATGACCAAATATCTTAGGATGAGGTTGGTTGTGTTCAACTCCTATGATACAAATCTATCTTAGAATCCAAATCCCAACTTAAGGAGCCATATCCTCAACCATATCTGATCCAAAAATTATATTTTAAAGACTTGGTTGAGTTTTAAGGATGTGTTAAATCATCATTCAAAAACTTAAATGAGGAAGGAAATTTTAATGAAAGAATGTTACAACGATCATAAAGAATACAAAACAAAAAGTAAACATTAAGAAAAAAAACCATAACGGAAATATTGTTAATGGAGTTCGAAAATATTGCCTATGTCTTCAAGCCTTTGTCTCAATGGAGGAGGCTTTCTTATTAATATTCAATGCTGCAAAATTACATTAGAAGTATCTCAAAAGGATTAAAAACTAGTCTCTCTATGTTCTACTCGACCTCAAGAATCCAACACAACTGACGAAACTGAAAAAGGTTGAGCGTAGGTCCCAGAAATGGCCTCCAAAGTTCGCTTCCTCAATGTCTTCCCTTCATAAAAATGGCTTAGGATTTACAATTCTTCATCATTCTATTGCTTATGAACCCCTTTAGGCTATCAAGAACCTATGGTTTTTATAGGATTTGAGTTGGGGTTCACCTCCCAACTTTCCCCCAAGATATGACCTAAAAAAGGGCTTGGGATCCCCATTTTTGGGCAAAATCCTCCAAAAATCAGGCCAAAATCAAATAAAAATCATATAATATGGTTAAAAAAAATGCTTTTGGAAAATAATTGGGTGCGCACGCCCCTTTCTCCTCGGCCCTTGGTCATATGGGCACCCATGTGGCCATGTGCTAGGCACTGGTTCCCTATTCCTTCGTCCTGGCCTCGACCCCTGGTCGCTTGCGAACTACCATGTGGACAAGTGCCAATATTACAACCCTGTGCAGTGCTCCTGGTTCCAGGCCTTGGTCACAGGGTAGCCCCTCTCCGACCAAGGTTTATCCCTAGACCCACGCACTATACTACCACAAAATAATAATGTTTCGATTATTATAACAAGAAACATGTGTGCCAGGGTGGCTAGTGCATAGAGGTGAGGCTGTTGTCCATGCCAGAGGTCGGGGGTTCGATCCCCTAGAAGTGAAACAATTTTTTGAACCAATAAATATTGGACAAATACGGGGTGCCACGTGGCACCCTATGATTAGGCCACATGTGACCGCATGATTGGACCATAGAATCTAGTCACCTGTACATTCAACTGCCTAGTCAATACTGCCACATCAACCTGCCAACGCATCTACCCAGTTAGCGGCGTACGACACGTGTCAAGCCCAAATTCGGCCACCTGGCACCACGTCACTCTCTCGTACTGTACAGTCAGCCACTCAGTTAGTGCCATGTCAGTACCACCTAACATCCATACTGCCACGTGTCAAACTGTCATTGGGCCAAGTCAATGTATGAGCTTCCATGTCAATGTCCATACAAACACATGTCAAAATACATACTGTTCCAACTCAGCCTGAAAATACTAAAATGAGTGACATGCATCACCTCCTCGTGCTGCCACGTGTCCCTGCTAATGTCATCATGATTTCATTATCATGTCATGTTGACGTACTGTCGACGTCAACAACACATCCTATTGACTGTTGACTTTGACGTTTTTTGCATGTTTGGGAAATCGATCAGAATGCGATAACTTTCGCATACGGTGTCCATTTAAAAAAAATAAATATGGTCAGAATTGACGCGACGAGACCGACGCAATGACATAGGTTTCATCCGATTCTGAGAATTTTTATTTTTAGGCCTTCCTGGATCTATTTGGATCATGCCTCCCCACTAAGACCTTTTGGTCCTCCAAAAGGATATTAACCAGTCATCAAGTGTGGGATAGGCCTCCCCACTTGTCCTTTGTCTTTAAACTCTGTCCTGTGCACCTCTCACATCATAATCAATTGCAAAACAACCATGCCAACTGAAAGCATATTGTTAGACACTTGAACTCGTTCACATCTTTCTGAATCCACTATCATCCATGTAGACAACATTAGCAGCGATAACATCATAAATATGACTGCAAATGAACTAATATGTTTGATGTGATTGCACGGCGTTAACTTATCTTGAAGCAAAGTATGATTGAACTTCCATTCTACAACCATCTCATGTTCATGCTTAAGATCAACTGCTTTAATTAACACAATTATAGGTGTGTTTCTTGCATAAACTGCCTTCCTTAATTGTTCCATTGTTTGAAGAGATTGATTTTCTTTTATGTGATGAGAATGTACAACATATTTTGTCCCTTCTTTAGTTAAGTGATATTGATTTTGTTCCCTGAAGAAGATTGCTTTGCGATCATACAAATAAGGGCTTCCTAAGACCATTCCACATGTTTCTAGAGGCACCACAACACATGTTACTTCATCCACATACTTAGATGTAATTGCAAACTTTATGATACATTGCTTTGTTATGGGCAATTTATGATCTTTGCTTATCCAATTTAGTGAATAGGGTTTGTGATGTATCTTAGTGTTTAATCCCAATTTCTTAACCACTTCCTCTGAAATTAATTTAGATTGATATCCTCTATCTATCAATGTGTCGATCTTAGTATGTTTCATTATGACCCTTATATGAAACAATTTACTTCTAGAATCATATCCATCACCAAATTTACCTGACAAACCAATTGTTGTGATCTTAGTTTCATCACTTGAATCATACCCCAAGTCTGTTGGTTGTGTTGTTGTTGCAAATTTTTTCCTTCCTTTCCTCTCTTTGAACCACTTCGGTCTCTTCTTTGGATGCAATTGTCAACAATGGTCATCATCTTCCCTTCTTTCTTGCAATGCTTGCAAGAGAGCTTCTCTTCCTTCACTGCCACTGAATTTGCTTTCTTTCCATTCCCCTTTATTTTGTCTTCTTTCTTTGAAGACAATTCCCCTGATACACCAACTCCTATTTTCCCTGCTTCAATATATGTTGCTTGAACATAAACCTCATCAATATTAGTAGGTCCAAACATAAACACAATATTACGAATATGTGTAGGTAAACCTCCTATATACTTTATAAGAGTTTCTTGTGTATGTAATGGAATATTTAACATCAATGCCATCTTACGAAATTTATCCGTGTATTCTTGCACCGTTTGTCCTTTTCTTAGTTTAAGACTTTACCATTCAATTAAAGCCTTTTCCTTATAACCCAAAGGACAAAACAACTTTCTAAGTGCAAAACAAATATTGCCATGATGGAAATACATTACCAAGTTGTTGAGTACCATGTTGCGACTTACTCTACCACTAGATGAGTGTTGTGCCTGCAAGACGAAGCGATGCCGATTTGATTTGGGTTGCCTCATTGTTGATTTGTTGTACACTGCAATAAACTTCCATATGTATGACCCAGTTATCAAGCCTCTCAATATTGACTTCCCCATCATACATTGGAAATTCAAATTTTACATCAAGCTTAAGTAATGGCATATCATGCTTATGTTTATGAGAATGTTTTCTTGCAGTAGAAGTTGAACTTGTACTTGAAGAAGAAGATGATGAAGGAGGAGTTTTAGGAGGGTCCTCTCCTTCTTCACTTTTGTCTTTTTTTGATGATTCCCCTTGAAAAGGACTCTTTTATTCCAAGTAATCATCATATAATACCTTTACCATCTCTTACATGTGCGAAGAAAGTATTTTGAAACTCTATCTCGTTATGAGACATTCCTTCTTCAAATGCTATCTTCTCACTTTGAGATGCCCTCTTTCTCAATCCAATCTCAGGATCTCCTTCTACAAGCTTGCCTTCACCATGAATTAGTTTTTCCCTGGTAATCATGCAAACTCAAACAAGCAACTGTCAACCTGCTCTGATACCACTTGATCCGAAAATGATCTTTTAAATACTTTGTTGAGTTTTAAGCATGTGTTAAATTATCATTCAAAAACTTAAATGAGGAAGGATATCTTAATGAAATAATGTTACAACCATCATAAAGAATACAAAACAAAAAGTAAACATTAATAACAATAAACCATAACGCTAAGATTGTTAATGGAGTTCGACAATATTGCCTACGTCTTCGAGCCTTTGTATCAGTGGGGGAGGATTTCTTATTAATCTTCAATGCTGCAAAATTACATCAGAAGTATCTCAAAAGGATTACAAACTCGTCTGGATGTGTTCTGCTCGACTTCAAGAATCCAACACAACTAACGAAACTAAAAAAGGTTGAGTGCATCTCCCAGAAATGGCCTCTAAAGTTCACTTCGTCAATGGCTTCCCTGCATAAAAATGGCTTAGGCTTTACAATTCTTCATCATTCTGCTGCTTCTGAACCCCTTTAGGCTGTCAAGAACCTCTGGTTTTTAGAGGATTTGAGTTTGGGTTCACCCCCCAACTTTCTACTAATATTTGGCCTTAAAAAGGGCTCCATATCCCCATTTTTAGGAAAAATCCTCCAAAAATCAGGCCAAAATCAAATAAAAATCATATAATATGTTTTAAAAAACCGCTTTTGGCAAATAATTGGGTGCACGCACCCCTCTCTCCTCAACCCTTGGTCATTTTGGCGCCCATGTGGCCATGCGCTAGGTGTTGACGCCCTAGTCCTTTGACTTGGCCTTGGCCCCTGGTTGCTTGTGAACTGCCATGTGGCTAGGTGCCAATACTACAATCCCATGCCCTGCTCTTGGTCCTAGACCCTGGTCGCGGGCTAGCCCCCCGCCGACTAGGGCTTATCCCTAAACCCACACACTATACTACCAAAAAATAATAATGTTTCGATTCTTATAACAAGAAACATGTGCGCTAGGGTGGCTAACACATAGAGGTGAGGCCACTGTCCATGCCAGAGGTCGGGGGTTCAATCCCCCGGAAGTGAAACAAATTTTTGAACCAATCAATATTGGCCAAATCTGGGGTGCCATGTGGCACCCTTTGATTTGGCCACATGTCACCCCGTGATTGGACCATACAATCCAGTTACCGATACAGTCAGAACATAGTTACCAACTTAATGAGAACTGTGACCTCAAAACGAGAACTCTAGCCCCAAAATCCCATATTTTTGCATAAAAAACATCAAAATCAAACCCCAAATAAAAAAGTAGTGCTACCGGTAGCACCATTTCTTTAAACGGGGTCAAAATTACAACATTTTTCAAACATGTCCTTCAAAACTCAGACAGTAGCTCAAAAAACCCCTCAAATCGACACTTAAAAGAAAAAGATGTTACATATTTTTTTCAAAATGTTAAATTTATAGATATTTTGAAATTGTATTTTGAGCAATCGATACCATTAAAACCAAAACCTCAAAGTCAACCATCAAATTGAAATGCACTGCTACCGATAGCACCCATTTTAAATTTGGGGTATTAAAATGACATTTTTTTTTAAAAGTGGTAATCGAAATCATTGTTAATGCAAACAAAATCATTAAATCAACCCTTAAATGCTTACTTTTAAAATCTTAGTTTATGACTCCAAACACAACATAATACATAATGTCATGAAAACAATACATTTAAAAATATATATTCAAAACTCAAATTTGGAAAAAAAAAACATTAAAAAAATAGATAAAAACAAAAATTAAAAAGAATGAAAAAACTTTAAAACTTTCCATATATATATATATATATATATATATATATATATATATATATATTTATTTTTGAAAAAAAAAATAGTAAAATATCCATTAAAACCTAAAAAAAATTAAAAAAAAATATGACAAAAACACACACACAAAAAATTACTAAAATCATATCAAAATTCAAAAAAATATAGAAAAAAAACTTAAAAATTAAAAAATATTAACAAATTATTAAAATTAAGAAAAATTATATATATATATATATATATATATATATATATATATATATATATAACTAGTGATGAAATATTTCAAGGATTTAAGATGAGACTTGTATGACATTGTATAACTCTATGAAATATTAAATTTTAAACAATTTTTTTTTAAATATATTACCATGAAATATATGCCATTTAATATTTAATATTTGAAAGATTTAATATTTCATAGAGTTATATATATATTTAAAAGATTAAGATTAAAGTTATATAAGTGTAATTGTTTTTATATATTTCATAGAGTATATATAATATAATATATAGTTATATTATATATAACTATATATATAACATGTATAACATGGAGGTGATGCTAGGGTAGGTAAGGGTCAAATCCCATCCTGTGGGCTCCCACAGACCGCAAGGGCCAGGTCTTGTGGGTTTCCACAGAATCTTGCTCACATAGACCCATGTTATATATTGGTTCAGAACATGTGTTTCCTCTTAAGAGGTCACAGGTTCAAATCCAGAGGGGGGGTAGGGTATGTATACCTTCGTAGACTTTACCAGTCAAATCGC
>ML789590.1:50878-63807 GCA_009831015.1 Picea engelmannii
TATGTATCTGAAAAATTTAAAACATAAAAAAAACACCTAAAAATGGAAGGGGGGTGCTATCGATAGCACCATTTTTAAAAACAGGGTAAAAAACTTGACCCCCCCAAAAACGAGAAGTCTGTAGAGTTCTCGTTAAGTTGGTAACTATGTTTCAGTTATTGATGATTGCAACTACGTGAGACATTCTCCAGGACACAAACCTGAGAGAGAGCCCTTGAGAGGGGTGTGTGGTTCATATCTGAGACAGAGATGGAATGTAGAGATGGCCTCCTCCTTACAGAGAGTTGAGAAGAACTCCAGATGATTCTCCTGTGTAACACAATGAGAAAGGAGATTTGCAGAGTTGGACGTGCTTGTGGCCGAGCACAAGGTGAACGTGTGAAATCCCAAAGTGTTGAGTGCATCGTCATGAGAACATAAATGAAGATGATGTATTATCATCCTCTAAGCATAGATTTGATGAGAAACTCCATATGACTCTCTTATGTAATGCAATGGGAAATAAGATATGTTGAGTGGACGTGCCTGTGGATGAGCACAGGTGAATGTGATCCTAGTGGCTGAACACTAGTGAAGAAGTGGTTCTTCTATGTAATGCAGTGAGCCAAAGATATGGACATCCCTACGGATGTGCCCCTAGTGGATGACCACTAGTGGGTGTATAAGTGTAAGTTTTAAACCTGTGAAGTAAATCAATGCATATAGATTATTAAGCAAAACATAATTTAATCAATGGCTCATACACATATTACACAAAGATTTTATATCGGAAACCCTCAACTGAGAAAACCTTTCTTATATTCATTATTGAATTTCACCATTCACCATTCACCATACAATATATACAATGTTTTTAGGTATTCCGTAGATACCAAAACCCTAATCCCTTAATCCAGGATTAATTTAGTAAACTGCTAAAAATAGCAAAATCCGCTAAAAATAGCAAAAAGCGCCCCAAAACAAAATTTCGGGGCGCTTCCCCAAACTCCATCGGCCCCATGCTAACACCCGGTGCCGAACGCTGCGCATAACCAAGGGGGGCATACCTGCCCCCCTGAGACCCCCCTAGGAAAGCACCCGTCACACACGACACAAACAACACTACTAGAGAGATCGTCAGACGCAGTTGTCGAACCTGACGAACCCACACACACACACACAAAGAATATAACATATACCCAACAATAAAATCCCTTGCTATATTTTTCAAGAGTCAGACTTGCTTGTAACCCTAATTGTAATGTAAAGGGTACAGGTCGACCCCACCTTAATGTGATTGATAATTAATGTAAAGGATAATTAATATGGTTAATATTAATTATATTATGAGATAGAGAGGTCAACCCTGTTGTGCCAATAGACACTTATGTTGACAGGTCAAGTATAATATAAGTAAAGGTAAATTCCCCATTGAGGAATCATATCTTTTGTGTGAGTTTGGAAATTTCAGCAAGTACACCTTCTTGGGAAAAGAACAAACATATCTTGGGCGCTAATCTTCTAGGGTTTCCAAGCACCCTTTTGTGTGCTAGGTTTTCTTTGTGGTGAAGTTCTTTCTCTTGAAGAATATAGCAAAGGATTTGGATGGGTTTTCTTCCCTTGTTGAGAAGCGTTTCCTAGGATACTTCTTGTGTTCTTGTGCATGGTGTTTCTTCTTGTGATCTTGGTTGCTAGAACATTATTGGTTATGGTTAAGATAAATGATAAAAATGGAATGAACTTCATGCTTAACCTTTCTCATTGAAAAATCAACATGGGATCAGAGCATAGGTCTTGAAGAACCCATTGCACAAACATTTCTAGCCATCTTCTCTCTCTTCTGCAGAAACCGTACGACCATCCTAGGGTTCCCAGAAAATCCGTACGACCTACTCTTCTGAGGTTTTTCAACACTTGGACCTTGGAAGTTGAGGCTAAAAAGGACATAGGTGTGTACGGCCTCCTTCAGCACACCTTCAACAAGTCTCAAATTGCAATTCCGAGCATTTTGACTTTTTGTTCCTAGGGTTTCTATGGTTTCACTAAATTCTGCAGAAAATTTCAGAATTGTGTTCCTGCAACTCCTTGAAGGAGCTATTCAACTTACCCAGAATATCATGTCCTTCAAAGGCTTATTGTTGGTAGGCATAATTCCAACAAAACCTAAAAGGGCTAGCCTAGCCTAGCCATTAGGTTTTCTAGCCTAGTTGACAAGGGTTTGTGAAGAATCCAAAATGAGCAAAATCATGATGGGAGGAAAGCTTGATGGTTCAAGAAAACTCAGTTCCAGGAAGACAATAACTCAAATAAATGAAGACATCAACATATCAGCTCTCTCATGTATGGTCCCTACCAATGATAATACTCGGTTAATTGATAGTGGTGCGTCGGGGCACATGACTGGTCTTAGAGATCACCTAACACATTTCGTTGAGAAAGAGACACATCTACATGTTGTTCTTGGAGATGATTCCAGATATAATGTAAGAGGAGTTGGCAATTCTACCTTCCAACTAGATTCATATATGGAGCTTCAATTAAAGTAAGTACTATATGTACCTGTAATGAAGAGAAATTTTCTCTCTATTTCTGCCTTGGAAGACAAAGGCTACAAGATTACTTTCTCAGAAGGAAGAGTCCTTGCATGACACAAAGACTCTCATATAAGTTCTGTCAAGGTAATTGGTGTCCGAGAAAACAAATTATACAGATTAACCATCAAACTAGTTCAAGCCTTGCTACATGACACTATCAGCTTAAGTGAGCTATGGATTAGAATACTTGCTCACATTCATTATAGAGCTCTTCTAGCTCTAGGGAAAATGGTAATAGGTCTACCAAAAATATAGATTCAACATAAAGGTGTTTGCAAAGGTTGTGCCCTTGGAAAAAATGTTAAAGGATCATTCTAAAGCAGTGACAATAGATCCAAGGAAATATTCGGCTTGATACATTCAGATGTATGTGGGCCAATGACTATTGCATCTCTGAATGGGTACCTATACTATGTACTCTTCATATATGATCACTCCCGGAAAACTTGGATGTAATTTCTGAAGAACAAGGATGGAGTCGTTGCAAAATTTCAAGAATTCAAAGCTCAGGTTGAGAACCAAACCATAAGAAAAATCAAGATATTAAGATCAGATAATGGAAGTGAATACACCTCAAAAGAATTCAACAGTTTTTGTATTGAAGAAAGGATCAAGAGGGATTTCATAGTTCCTTACAACCCTCAACAAAATGGTGTCGCTGAAAGGAAGAACAAAACTATCATTGAGGCAACCAAAGCAATGATACATGATCATAGTCTACTTATGACTCTATGGGCAGAAGCATGTATGACAACAATATATGTTCAAAACATAAGTCCTCATCAGATCCTGAAGAACATTACTCCAGAAGAAGCCTTCACCAAAGTGAAGCATGAGATTGGACACTTTAGAATATTTGGATGTCCAATATATTTTCATGTACCCAAAGAAAAGAGATCCAAACTAGAACCTTCAGGAAGAAAGGGCACATTTGTAGGATACAATGAATCCTCAAAATCATATTGAATCCACATTCTTGGTCAGAGAAAAATTGAAGTAAGCATATATGTTACTTTTGAAGAAGAAGTAACCTTCCAGAAATCCATAGAAGCTCAGATGGAAATTGATAGTCAGACAATGCCTTCTCCCCCTTCAACAGTTTAGAGGGATACTTATATTATTCCAGATAATCCAATAGCTCCAGTTGATCCAGTTGTTCCATTCTATTCAATTGCTCCAAGAAACATACCCAAATATATTACAGTTGGACATAAAAGGCCTGCTTGGGCCCAAAAAACTATACAATAAGCAGAAGAGCATAAAACCCCACAAGGAACAACCAGAGAGAGCTAGAGACCAAAGAGATTCTCAAGCTACCTTTCAACCATGACCCACATTATTGACTCAGATCCATCTTGTCATGGAGAATATTCAGGTGAACAAGTATGACAAGATGCCATGACTGAAGAATACCAATCTACATTAAAAACTGATGTATGAGATGTTGTTCCAAGAACAGAGGGAAAGTCTGTAGTGAATTCCAAATGGATTTATAAAATCAAGCATGCTGTCGATGGAAGCATCGAAAAATACAACGCAATATTTGTGGCTAGAGGGTTTTCACAAGTAGAGGGAGTTGACTATGACTAGACTTTTGCACCAGTAGCATGATACACCTCCATCCGGTCTATCATTGCACTAGCTGCTTCCATGGGTTGGAAGTTACATCAGATGGATGTAAAGACAACTTTTCTCAATGGTGAAATTGAGGAAGAATTTTATATTGAGTAGCCAGAAGGATTCATTGTACACAATGAAATATCTCATGTATGCAGGTTGAAGAAATCCCTATATGGTCTAAAGAAAACACCACGTGCTTGGTACGAGAAAATGAATGGAATCCTGATGAGTTTGGGCTTCAACAAAAGTACTGTTGATCCAAACTTATATTATCACATTGATGGAAATGAGTGTTTGATATTGGTCCTATATGTGGATGACCTTTTCCTCACCGGTTCAGAGAGACTCATTGCTAAATGTAAACAAGCATCGACAACTAAATTTGAAATGAAGGATTTGGGCTTGATGCACTACTTCTTGGGACTAGAATTATGGCAGAGAACAAATGAGATTTTCCTGAGTCAAGGAAAATATACTATGGAGATACTGAAACATTTTGACATGACAAAATGCAAATCCATGCCCACTCCAATGGTAATGGATTTGAAGAAAATGAGTGATACTGATTCAGAAGATCTAGATCCACACTTATACCGACAATTGATTGGATCAATGATGTATCTGGTTAACACCAGACTAGACATTTACTATGCAGTAAATGTGCTTAGCCAATTTATGAGCCAACCGAGACAGACACACATGATAGCTGCAAAACATGTATCGAGATACTTACGAGGCACAATTGGTTATGGCCTAAGATATGCCTCTAGTGTAGATTTGAGCCTGCAAGGATATGCTAATGTAGATTGGGAAGGAAGTGCAGTATATAGAAAAATCACCTCCGGTTGTTGCTTCACTTTAGGTTCTGCCATGGTTTCCTGGTGTAGTAGAAAACAAAGCTATGTGGCATTAAGCACCACAGAGACAGAGTACATTGCATTGAGTGTAGTAGTCCGCGAAGCAGTGTGGCTTAGAAAACTTCTTTCTGACTTGTTCGATCATGAGATGGATCCTACTACTATTCATTGTGATAACCATAGCTGTGTAATGTTATTTGAGAACCCCATGTTTCATGATAGATCGAAACACATTGAAATAAAGTATCACTATATTAGAGACATGGTGTAGAGGAAGACAATACACGTGCAGTATCTTCCTACTCATGAACAAATCACATATATCTTCACCAAACCACTTGCCAAGACAAAGTTCGAGTATTTCCGTGAGAGACTTGTCCTGGTGGAAAATACCTCCCTAGTTGAGAGGGAGTGTTGATGATTGCAACTACGTGAGACATTCTCCAGGACACAAACCTGAGAGAGAGCTCATGAGAGGGGTGTGTGGTTCCTATTTGAGACAAAGCTGGAACATAAATATGGCCTCCTCGTTACAAAGAGTTGAGAAGAACTCCATATGATTCTCCTGTGTAACACATCGAGAAAGGAGATTTCTAGAGTTGGACGTGCATGTGGCTGAACACAAGGTGAACGTGTGAAATCCCAAAGTGTTGGGTGCATCGTCATGAGAGAATAAATGAAGATGATGTATTATCATCCTCTGAGCATAGATTTGATGAGAAACTCCAGATGACTCTCCTGTGTAATGCAATGGGAAAGAAGATCTATTGAGTGGATGTGCTTGTGGATGAGCACAAGTGAACATGATCCTAGTGGCTGAGCACTAGTGAAGAAGTGGTTCTTCTGTGTAATTTAGTGAGCCAGAGATATGGACATCCCTATGGATGTGCCCCCAATGGATGAGCACTAGTGGGTGTATAAAATCCCTTGCTATATTGTTCAAGAGTCAGACCTGTCTGTAACCCTAAATGTAATGTAAAGGGTACAGGTCGACCCCACCTTAATGTGATTAATAATTATTGTAAAAGATAATTAATTTGGTTAATATTAATTATACTATGAGATAGAGAGATCGGCCATGTTGTGCCATGTTGTGCTCATGATGGTTGTGCCTCTCAAATGCTATATATTGAAGGTATTTCCAAGGTGAAGTGGGGAAGATTAGATGTATCAAACCTTTGAATTTTGAGGAAGCATCGACATTTTGATGTCAAGATTCATGCAAGGGTTGGACGAGGAGATCTTGGAGAAGTGATTGCATCGTCAATCATGCTTTGTAAGTGCCTTCTTTGGCTTTCCAATTGATATCAACTTGGCCTATTCCTTCAAGTTCATGTGTTCTACATCTACATTTTCTTATCTATTGTCATTTCATCCTTCATAGATAGATTTTGTTTGTCTAATCATATAGAGTAGGAGGAAGAGTTCCTTTTCTAGCCTTTGCAAGACTTCAGTTGCATTGAAGAGTTTGGAGATCAAGCTCGGGGATTGGAGCAACGAGGACGAACATGGCAACAAGGTATGCCACATCCTTCTTCTCTCTTGCTTACTTGATTGAGTTATATCTATAGGGAAAGTAGTAACCACTTGTTCACTTTTGTCTTTGGAACAAAGATAGGGGTCTTGGTCCAAAGGGGAGCTTAACCTGTCCATAGGGTAAGATTTCTCACAACAAGGATACATAGAATTACGAGATATCGAAATTGTTTAAATTGGAATATTTTCTACATATTATAAGATTTATTTTACCCTAAGGGCATCCTCTTTTAGCCAAGGATTTAATTTATGCAATAAATTTAACGCTACATCCATTAGGGTTGCAACAAACTTCAATTTCTTTCATCATTTACTCACTTTTCAACCGTGGAAATTGACTTCTAAACCTAGATTATTGTTCTACTGGTTTTGGACTATCTTTTTTACGGTTTACTTGTTGATTTTTTTGGTTGGAACTTGCTGTTGTAGATTTTTTTTTCTACAACCATAAGGCTTCCCTAACACTTTGTTGATAACTTCATTTGGAAGCCCTAATTTACTGTCAAAGTTCATGCTTAAGTATTGGAAAGTTATCTATTTTTTATTACTTCATTGTCTAATAGTTATTTGACAATTTTGATGGTTAAATATGCAGTAACCAACTATTTTACTTGCTGATATATATTTCTGTTGACTGCTGTAAATAGGGACAACAAGCTTAACTTGTTTGTACATTGGATTGTCTAGTTTGTATCTTGTCTTTTCTTGTGTCTCAAGCAGGTACAACCATCTTCCGCGGGTACACAAACACTTGGAAACCATAAACCACCTCTAAAGCTCATTGTCAAGCCACTCTCCACTTAGTAACCTGAACTATAGGGGCATCTCTTCATAAGTATCACTTTCTATCTCATTTCCCCCTAGGGTCACCCGAGACTCTCCCTTGTGTCGGAATTATTCATTCACAGAAGCGAGGGAGGGTTTATATGAGGTGATAGTGGGTAAGCTCTCCCACCATTATTTCCATCCAATGTATTATCACTCCAAGAGTCACCCTATACTATAGATCAGGTAAGCTTGGTAAGATACAATAATTCAAATTTTTATCTTGAAAGATAAGCTTTAAAGTCACAAGGATTTGACCATAAGGATAATCAAATTCATCTACTGTACACATTCCCAACTGTATCCTTAAAAAAAAGTGGCCTTAGCAACTTCATATCAGACAATAGGCTTGATAAAAGAATGAGAAAAAGGAAAGCAATGATCTAAACTGTCATAGATACTTTCGTCACTTAAAGATAGTCAACTCACAGTAAAAATCTATGTATTAACAAATTATACATCACCAATGCAAAGAAAAAAGATCTCATTCAATCATTGTATGAATACGAAGAAGAGTAAATCAGTCACTCATTAAACAATAGTACATAGAGGAAAAACAAGAAATGAAAAGGAAAAACTGATCTCCATTGATAAGGAATCACAAGTCTGAAAAGTACAGAGAAAGGAAAAAGAACACAGTGATAACCACTCTGAATTCCTCTGGGTCAAAATCCCCCTTCCCCCTAGCTCATTCTAACCTTTTATCAGACTTACAATAGTCTTTTTATATCTTTTACTGTCAGTGACAACACTATCATTCTAATAACCACCCTATCATGGGATCCTGTGCCCTCAAAATGGAAAGACAACATGTGGATAACAAAAGATAACTAGAATTCTAAAAACAAGGGTAATGCTAGTCACGCCCCTAACATCTCTTTATGCTGATGAATTGTCCCTTTTTGAGCACTTCTCCCTCTGACAAGTGGCCCTCCAGCTCATAACTAATCTTCTATAAACTGGCAAGATCCATCTTGACACCTGGCAACCACTAATCCATTGAAACCTCCAAAACAGGAATCCGTAGCACATTCTGCAGCACCTGTCAAGATTAAGGCTTTATTTCAAATCTTCATTGTCTTACTTGCAATCAATGGACTCCTTAATACTGGGTGATCACATAATTTTGTAGGATATATCTATGGGCAATGATATCATCATTTATGATCACATCCTGAAGATCTCTGACAAAYAATCARGTGTTGAYGAAGGAAAATTCCCACCTTATCACTCCAACATGTGGTTAATAAAGCTGCAAAAWCAAAATTCCAAGGAACTYTGTTTCCCTGAATACAGTATGAGAGGTGAATRAAAACATCCATGCATTTATGGATGAGGCTTGATGATATTTTTAAGGAGGTGTCACCATATGTTCCTGAAATTACTCTAGTTGAGTCGAAATTGGACTTTTTACCAAAAATTGTGCAAACTGTCGGCTACAAGAAAGTTTTCATTGTTCTGCTTTGATGCTTTCGGATAGCTCCAATACTTTGGTTTCGGATAGCTCCAATACTTTGGAAATGTTCTTGAAGGTTATCACAAGGTTGAAAAAAGGTGAAATGAATTCGAAGTGCTCTAGCTGCTGCCTCCACTGTCATTTCTTCCAGAATAAACTATACTAACCACCTGTCAGAATTTCTGCAACACAATTGTAATATTGATTCTTTCAATCTCAGCAGACCCTGCACCATCAGCTCTTTTAGAATCCTTTTATATAAATGGTGGTAATAGTAACATTTTCACTGGAACTCCCAAGTACCAATGATAGGTTTCCCTTTGAGAAAACCAACTCGTCCACTAAGTTCTTGTTTGTTTGCAGGCAAGGCCATCTCTACAACAATCTTTCTACTGCACCATAGTCCACAACTTGCAAAAAGTGTGTTTCTAGTGCCTATAGTATTTTCCATCTCTCATGATTTCCCCGAATAAGTGTGATTCGATCAAGATATCGAACCTTCAAGGCAAGAAGTAGTAAGAAAGTGTCCATAGAGTTAAAACCTCTATCAACAAATTTGCCTAAAAACAAATAATTGGTTTGCGAAAAATATCCCCCAACTTTAAATAGCTCTTTTATATCATAAAATTACCCATGCATGTTTCCACAAATAGTGACGGGGGAGTTTACTCTCTGGACGTTGCTCTCCTCGACGAGGATCTCCATGGTCTATGTGTGTAGCTCAAAACATACCATGTGATCTCTGTTTGGATCCATCCCACTTTGCAATATTCAAATTCTAAACTAGTCTGCGCATCAATGTTCATTATTGTAACTGAACTTTCTGTAGCAATAACTTACATTGCAAGTTGTGCATGAAAAATATAAAAAGGGCCACAAAGTTCCATTCTGGTCTTGCTCCCTAGCTTTCGAACAAGAAACTTGGGGCATCTCATTTATCTTTACTCACCACACATCAATAAGCAAGCACTGGTGTAACAAGACAGACTTAATCACTTGGTGAAATATGCTCGAAATTGGTGATTCCACTCTAAAATTGATACCAATCCGACATCCTTTTTGTCACTCGGAAACCATCTTGACACGTGGGTACTTGTCTCTTTAGCTCGATGCTCCTATGTATTGTCTATCTCAAGCATAAAACTCCACGATGCACATGGTTGTTAGCTTTAAAACTGAACACTTGGCACCAATGCATTGTGCAAAGCCCGCGTAGGATCTCCCCATGACACTGGCGAAAAACGCTTTGGAACAGGGCATCAAGCATGGAACTCTCCAATAGGAAGCCGGCTATTGTGCTCCACGTTTTATTTATATGCAGGGAGGATATCCCACATTTCTCGGGAGAAATAAAACGTTTGATTTTGTAAATTCCAATGGTTTTAATATGTTTCAACGTGTTGTGCACAAAGGCCTCCTTGTGGGTTCCTCCTCCTTGATAGCTTGGAGTTTGTGTTGTGTTGTTGACTTGTGGTTGTGTCATTATGGAAGGTACTTGGATGTTAGGTTCGTGGACTTGTAGCTTGGCCTTCAGGCCCCAATATTTTTGGTCAAAATAGAAACCCGAGAAAAGCTTAAGAAACCAAAATGAAACCTTATTTCTTCACATTTAAAATTTTGTTCAAGGCCCCCCTTTTTTAAAGATTTTAAAACACAATAATGGTATAAGTGGGGTTTTGGCAATAAAAACAAAAGCACACCCCTGTGAATAAAATAATTTCTTAAGAGGCTATAAAGTCTTAAAGAGGTATCTTGTTTTGGAAGACTATGATAGGAGCTCTGACACCTATAATGCAGACCATGATGAATATTGCAGGATTTGGAGAAAAACTGATAATAAGAGCTAATCATGGATTGATTAAAGAATATGGAGGATATGGGAATAACAAAAGACCCTAGGATTTTTCAAATCTAGCACAAAATTCGCTGAAGAACTTTAAAATTTAGTGGTGTGCATTTGAGTGCTAACACTAGCTCCAACTGGGATGGAGGCCTCCTTGTGAGGCTCCAAGAACCTAGCAGTTCCAGTTGCCTTATACCACCACTTATTCATGAAAACTGGAAAACCCGCTACAAATTGAAGGAAAGCAAGGCTCGGGAGGCGAGCTTATTACCTATGCTACCCTACCCTAACCAAAATTACAACTTTCTCAAGTAAAAAAAGATTTCCACAGTAACCATTCAAGTAACTTGATGATCAAAATGATATCATCTATGTCACCACTTAATGAATAATAAAAGAAATATAGCAGCAGTGACATAAACTCCTTCACAAAACCATACTCACCCATGAATGTCAGTGAAATAATGCAATCTGAAGTTTTCAGAAAATCTGAAACATATGACTCCATATAAGTTGCAGATGGATCCTTAAAACCAAGATCATAAGCATGCTGATCCACAAAAAATAACTTCTCATCCATGAATGCCTCTCTGCTTGCAAATATATAACCTTCTTGTTCCATTGTGAGCAATTCTTGATCATAAAAAATGGCAGTCTCTTCGTTTTCAACATGATGATTACAAGATAATGGTACAACAGGTTTTAAATCAAACTGATAATGATCATCCAGGAACATATAATTATCTATGAAATCATCAGTTATAATATGCTCAACATGTTTTGAAAACTGATCATAAGCTTGACATGCATCCCTATCCATAGAAAAATATGCAAACACTGAAGAATCCTGATCCAAAAGTAAAACATACTGACAATCTTCCTGCTCATGTGCATGCAAATTTTCAGAGTATGTTTGATCTCGAATCCTCTTGCAAGCTCGAATGTTCTCTTCGACTTCTTCAACATCTTCAAACAAGTGTCTTAAAAATGAACATTTTCTTTCTCTCAGGAGAAGGACACGATTTGAATTTTGAGCCATTTCATAGTACACCATGGAAGCAGTCTTGGAAGGTCAGATTTCCAATGGCATGCTATGATAAACAATGAAAAACCTCTTGTTGAAGACATCCAAAGATTATCCTTCCCCTCTCCCCAAAGCATTAAAATCAACCAAGTACTGATCAAGGGACTTGTTCTCACCCCAAGACTTTAAAAATGCATTGCATAGATCGATCTAAGAACCAATAGAATCAACTCCCAAACCTTTAAACCACATAGTAGCATCTCCAAACAAATATTTGGAGAACAATCTCATTGTAACATCATCATGAACTATCTCAAACTGATCAACAAAGTTCTCAAAGGCTTCCAAATTCCTCTCAGCTGTAACATGATCTTTTCTAGAGAACCGAGGAAGATACCCAAAGAAATCAAGAGGATAAGGATGCAGGTGATATGGAAGCCTTAAAGGTTTAAACATATTGTCTCTTATTCTAGTTTGAAAACTAGTGGGCTGAATATGAGGTTTAACAATCTGATGGAAAGGTTCAACAGTAACAACAGAAGGTGATGAGATTTGAGAAGGCTTTGAATCAGTTTCAACCTCCTCAAGGTTACAAGGGTGATCAAATCTAGGAGGGATTTGAATACAAATTGCATCCTTATGAATAGGCTCAGGTGAGGATGCAAGATCAACATCTACAACACATGCAGAATGAAGGTTTTTTCCTTCCAAGGATGGATATATAAAGGAAGGTTGATGATCATCCGAATAAACAAAGCACACGATGATCCTCTTTATATGTAAAGGGAAAGACATGAAAGAGTTGGTAAAGAAGAACACGAGTTCATCTAGAAAACTAATGAAATGATACCTGGTTTTACACTTCTTCCCCTTCATCTTTTTGTCAATAGGTGATCCAGGTGGATATCGGTGGCCACGCACCTTTTTCAAATGGCTCAAAACATTTTTCTGGCCATTTTGGCAATTTACTATTTTTAGCAGGTTTTAACTTCCGGGGCCATTTTGAGGGTCCAAATGAAGGTTTTTCGAGATCAAGGTTCTCAATGATATCCAAAGGAATGATTGAGCCCCCAAAATGAATCTCCTCGACAATACCTTTCCAACGAGCTATCACACGCCTAAAACTGAGATCGTATGCAAAAGTTATGACCCCGGGAAGTTGATGTACTCACTTACCCAAACGGGGCCCACATGA
>ML789590.1:66035-84728 GCA_009831015.1 Picea engelmannii
TCTCCACAATCTGTTCAAAGGGTGAACAGAAGGATACTGCAGCCACCACAGCTTCGACCAAAGCACCTTCTATCCAACAGAAGCAGGTCGACAAGGTTGCAGCAAAGCATGAAGATTCCTTCTGCACACAGTCATCTAAAATAACCAGACTGGTTAAAAAAGTCCAAACCTGCCAGCCACGGGTTCAAGACAGATTTCCACAAACTAAGTAGCGTGACTTCTCCAGCAAGACAAGCAGCTCACCAAGATGCAGATTCAACAAATGCTTTTCCCTCTCCCCCGGGAACTCAACGCAATGGAGACCATTGCTTCCTAATGAGGGAGGATTGATCTAGGTGGATATCGATGGCCACCCACCTTTTCCAAATGGCTCAAAACAATTTTCTGGCCATTTTGGCAATTTACTATTTTTAGCAGGTTTTAACTTCCGGGGCCATTTTGAGGCTCAAAATGAAGGTTTTTTGAGATCAAGGTTCTCAATGATAGCCAAAGGCATGATTGAGCCCCCAAAATGAATCTCCTCGACAATACCTTTCCAACGAGCTATCACACACCTAAAACGAAGATCGTATGCAAAAGTTACGACCCCGGGAAGTTGATGTACTCACTTACCCAAACGGGGCCCACATGACTTTTGGCGCTTCATCTCCTAGGGTTAGGTTTTTGGATGTCTAAGAATTTTGGCATTCCTGTTTATTGTAAAAGGGCCTTCAGAGCCTCATTGTAATCATCTTCTTGCGAATGCGAGTAGCTGTCACATCTCTTCTTAGAGATAAGCTGCCACCATTCTAGCGAGTCTTTCACTCTGTATTTTTACAGTCTCTGTACATTTCTCTGATTAATAGAAATTGTGTATTACTGTATATATCTGTTTATGGTTGCATCTCTGATACATTTCTGTTATATTATTGAATATCTGTAATATCTCTGTGCATTTCTTTATTATATCTCCGCTCTCATTTCGTGCCGAAAATAATCCGGATCAATAGGATCCTCCCCAGTGGAGTCTTTGATTTTAGAGTCGCCAGGTAGATAATTACAGTCAATTTTTGTGTCCCTCTTTTCTACCATAAAGAGATGGATCTATGTCGTTCTCCTAGGGAATCTAGCTTCACATTTTGTTCCTCGACAACAACGCCATTTATGTTATCACTCCAAGAGTCACCCTAGACTGTAGATCAGGTAAGCTTGGTAACATACAAGAATTCAAATTTTTATCTTGAAAGATAAGCTTTAAAGTCCCAAGGATTTGACCATAAGGACAATCAAATTCATCTACTGTACACATTCCCAACTGTATCCTTCAGTAAAAGTGGTCTTGGCAACTTCAGATCAAACAATAGGCTTGATAAAAGAATGAGAAAAAGGAAAACTGTGATGTAAACTGTCATAGATACTTCCAACGCTTTAAGACAGTCAACTCACGGTAAAAATCTGTGTATTAACAAATTCTACATCACCAATGCAAAGAACAAAGACCTCATTCAATCATTGTATGAATAATAAGAAGAGTAAATCAATCACTCATTAAACAATACTACACAGAGGAAAAACAAGAAATGAAAAAGAAAAACTAATCTCCATTGATAAAAAATCACAAGTCTAAAAAAGTACAGAGAAAGGAAAAATAACACAATGATAACCACTCTGAATTCCTTTGGGTCAAAAGCCCCCTTCCCCCTAGCTCATTCTAACCTTTTATCAGACTTACAATAGTATTTTTATATCTTTTACTATCAGTGACAACACTATAATTTGAATAACCACCCTATCATGGGATCCTATGCCCTCAAAATGGAAAGGCAACATGTGGATAACAAAAGATAACTAAAATACCAAAAACAAGGGTAATGCTGGTCACGCCCCTAACATCTCTTTATGCTGATGAACTGCCCCTTTTTGAGCATTTCTCCCTTTGACAAGTGGCCCTCCAACTCATAACTAATCTTCTAGCAACTGGCAAGATCCATCTTGACACCTGGAAATCGCTGATCCATTTAAACCTCCGAAACATGAATCCGTAGCACATTTTGCAACACCTGTCAAGATTAAGGCTTTAGTTCAAATCTTCACTGTCTTACTTGCAATCAATGGATTGATTAATAATGGGTGATCACATAATGTTGTAGGATATCTCTATGGGTGATGATATCATCATTTATGATCACAACCTGAAGATATCTAACAAATAATTAGGTGTTGATGAAGGAAAATTCCCACCTTATCACTCCAACAGGTGCTCAACAAAGCTGCAAAAACAAAATTCCAAGGAACTTTGTTTTCCTGAATACAGTATGAGAGGTGAATAAAATCATCCCTGCATTTATGGATGAGACTTGATGATATTTTTAAGGAGGAGTCACCATATGTTCCTGAAATTACTCCAACTGAGTCGAAATTGGAATTTTTACCAAAAATTGTGCAAACTGTCACCCACATGAAAGTTTTCATTGTTTTGCTTTGATGCTTTCAGATAGCTCCAATACTTTGGTAATGTTATTGAAGGTTAGCACAAGGTTTAAAAAATGTGAAATGAATTCGAACTTCTCCAGCTGCTGTGTCCATTGTCATTTCTTCCAGAATAACTATACTAACCACCTGTCAGACTTTCTGCAATGCAGTTGTAATGTTGATTCTTTAAATCTCAGTAGACCCTGCACCATCGGATATTTTAGAAGCATTTTATAGAAATGGTGGTAATAGTAACATGTTCACTGGAACTCCTAAGTACCAATGATAGGTTTCCCTTTGAGAAAACCAACCCATCCACTAAGTTCTTATTTGTTTGCAGGCAAGGCCATCTCTACAACAATCTTTCTACTGCACCATAGTCCTCAAATTGCAAAAAATGTGTTTCCAATGGCTGTAGTATTTGTCAGTACTCATGATTTCTCCGGATAAGTGTGATTCGATCAGTATATCGAACCTTCAAGGAAATAAGCAGTAAGAAAGTCTCCACAGAGTTAAAACCTCTATCAACAAAGTCGCCTAAAAACAAATAATTGGTCTGTGGACAATCTCCCCCAACTTTAAATAGCTCTTTCATATCATAAATTGCCCATTAATGTCTCCAAAAATAGTGATGGGGGCGTCGACTCTCTGGACGTTTCTCTCCTCGATGAGGATCTCCATGGCCTATGTGCGCAGCTCAAAACAGACAATGTGAACTCTGTTTGGGTCCATCCCACTTTGCAATATTCAAATTCGAAACTAGTCTGCGCATCAATGTGCTTTATTGTAACAGAAATTTCCATAGCAATAAATTACATTGCAAGCCATGCATGAACAATAAGAAAAGGGCCACAGAGTGCCATTATGGTATTTCTCCCTAGATTTTGAACAAGAAACTCAGGGAATTTCATTTATCTTTACTCACCACACACCAATAAGCAAGCACTGGTGTCACAAGACAAACATAATCACTTGGATAAATATGCTCGAAATTGGCAATTCCAGTCTAAAATTGATACCAATCCAACATCCTTTTTGTGATTGGGAAACTGTCTTGACACCTGGGTACTTGTCTCTTTAGTTCGACGCTCCTGTGTATTGTCTATCTCAAGTAGAAAACTCCACGATTCATAGGGTTGTTAGCTTTAAAACTCAACACTTTGGTGCCAATGCATTGTGCAGAGCCCATGTGGGATCTTCCCATGACACTGGTGAAAACGCTGTCGAACAGGGCATAAAGCATGGACCTCTCCAATTGGCAGCTGGCTGTTGTGCTCTGTGTTTTATTTATATGCAAGGAAGATATCCCACATTGCTTAGGAGAAATAAAACATTTGCTTTTATAAACTCCAATGGTTTTAATGTATTTCGATACATTATGCACAAATGCCTCCTCGTGGGCTCTTGCTCCTTGAAAACTTGGCATTTGTGTTGTGTTGTTGAATTATGGTTGTGTTACTGTGGTAGGTACTAGGATGTTAGGCTCATGGAATTGGAACCTTGCCTTTGGGCCCCAATATTTTTTGGTCAAAATAGAAACCCCAGAAAATCTTAAGAAACCAAAATGAAACCTCATTTCTTTACATTTAAAATTTTGTTAAGTCTCCACTTGTGGAAAGTTCCCTTTCCCTTCCCTTCATTTTTGATAAACAATAAGTTCATCTGACGACTCCATTGAAGCAACATCTATGATAATTTAACCATGGAATCACAATATTTACCATGGGCCTTCCACAAGGAATACCCTTCTCTCAATGTTCAAAATACCCCTGGATACCCAAACCTTTTCCCTGCAGGGTGGAGGGAAGATTGCCCCAAATTCGATGGTGACCCAACTCTAGAAGTCACCCATGTTGTGAACTATATGAGGTATGCTTCAAGTATAAATTTAATGCATGAGGATGTACTAATGAAAATTTTTGTATCTTCTCTGGACTCGAGTCAAAGGGAGTGGATTTCAAACTCGTATGATCCAAAATGTATCTGGTCTTCTACAAAGCATGTTGAAGAATTTCTCAGGTATTGGGAGACAACTACTCAGGATTTGCAGACTACCCTCCAAGAACTCAAATATTCCCTTTACAGACAAGGTTTTCTGGTGGATGACGGGAAAACAAATGAAGAGTGTGAAGTTAAAGAAGAGTATCACCCACTATTATCAGACAAATCAGTAGGTGCAGACACTAACAGATCTCCCTAGATCCACCTGGATCTAGAAAAAAACAGGACAGGACACAACTCTTTCCCTAAGTTGTAACCATTGAATCTACTAATAGGAAGGAATAAGTGGCATACCTTTATATCACTTCCTTAGATCTCTGTTGTTCCCGCTTCGCTTCGGTGCTCTTGTGAAGTCAAGTCCAGGACAACACAAACCAACCAAAGTGAATATAGTAAATTATATTCAATGTCAACCTATGCATATGATCAAGGAGTTACACAATAAAGTAAGAGTGACTTTATGGGAAATGGACATGCCACTGTATCATATTAAATGAAAGTAGAAGATACAACCTGATCGCCTTGATGTTGCAAAATTCCTTTCAGTGACCCTCAGTTCCAGCACACACACTTTCTCTGCACTTGCATGAAGAAGATCCAATTCCTCTTGATAGACCAAATAGAGCCTTCAAGCTTTTGTCCAAGCAGGGTTCTTCACACAATTATTTCACCAATTCTTCATTCAAACTTGCTTAACCTTTTCCATGAGAAACCCTTCAATATATAGGAGAAGGAGAGATGGTTACATGGATGAGGATGATCCCACCAAATCTGAGAAGTCAGTAGAATGACAACCATACAAATGCCAACTCATTTCCTAGAAGATCCTCTTCTAGAACCTTCGTGACCTCTTCTTCTTTCCAAGCTTAAAAATAGGTTCGCACCCTATATATTGAGAAGAACATGAGAAGTTTTCACCCTAAGTCTGGGTGGCCTGTGAGAATGAAGGATTTCACACCCTAGATCATAGGCAGCTTGCGAACTCATCTTAAAAATATGTTTTTGGAAGAAGACATGAGCCATTTTTCTCAGGCAAAAGATCCTTGTTGGGAGCCTGAATACATCACTGTTGAGACATCACCAGAGTGACCAAAATCATGTGTAATAGAATTCCCCCCAACGTAAGAGGATAGAATATGTGACAGCCGTAATACTTTGTAAATTGCGTGTGTGTGTCAGAAACCAGGAGTGCACCTAATCGGAAACTTGTAAACAACTAAGCATCTGCAGAATATAATACTAGTTCTAAGGTAGGCATTCCCATACTCAAATCACAGATGAATGAAATCATAAATGTAGGTCATGGCCACCAATCATACACCATGGATCCATGCCGTCAAAATGCTGCATAGCCACCAGGAATACACTGTGGATCTATGCGAGAAGACTTAAATTAAGACGACATAGCCACATGACATACAAAGCGGATCTATGTGCCGATGCAAATCATACATACTCCATCGTAGCCTAGATCAAAAAGATGAGACCTAGGGTCTTTAATTTTGTCACCTGAAAGTACGAATCTAGCCATGCAATTACATGTGCTGAAGTCAAACATGGCAGAAACCACTTGATTACCGGTCATTGATGAAACCATTAACAAGTGCGAGGGAAATCACCATTAATGTCAATGATTCCCAAGGTACACTAGTACAATCCAATGAATGTGAATAAATGAGATGAGGTTGAACACTCGACGGAACCTCTCGATCAGGAGTCAATAATGAAAACCCACTGTCGAAAGAGAGGAAACCTGCCATTGAGGCATGCAAGTTCCAAGGTACCAGATAATTTCTAAGTCTTGTTTTCGAATAATGAGTTGGAGTCGACGAAACAAGACTCGTCACAGGAGGGCCTTGATGTATCCCCCACCAATGACATGAAATAAGTAACATATTTTGAGGATGAAATAGAGTATGAATACAGGTTGAAACAGACACAGGGAAGGCTGACATAAAGGGCTTGTGTGAACTTCTCTTGAACATATGAACAACATGACCAAGGACTTGGCAACACTGACTCAAAGATGACCCAAGATATGACCTTGTAGCAAGTCGAATGAGAGACAAATGGATTTCCCAACTCGGATTCAAATGATGAATAGGGGGTGTCATGTTCAAGAGCGATGCTTACTGCCATTAATATGAATACGAAAACACATCCCTTTCCCAAACTTTCCCCCACCATTTATGGCGAGTACCTATTTATTTTTATGCAAGCTTGAGGAGGATAACATATGCTTGTTTATGTAAGCTTATCCTTCGGACGAGTCCCTCAGAGTATGTTTAATGAACCCTAGGAAGGAGTGGTTCGGTCCCATTACGGGTCTGTCATGTTTGTTTAACGAGTCCAAGGATAGAAAACTCCAGGGTTTTTTGAGAGTCTCTAAAAAACTTAAAGAGAACTCTCTCAATTCATTTTTCGTAAAAGAGTTCGACAGGACCGAAAAAGTAATAAACTATTGCCCATCGAACGTTTTGTTCAGATACTTTTACGAGCATGAACAAAACAAGATCACTCGCCCATCTTTTCGTTTTTATGGAGCGTGAAAAAAGCTTAAAGGATACTCCTTTGCATTTGTTGTTTTCATGTTACCATGACGAGTATGAAAATATGATAAAATTATACTTGGTTACATTCTCATGTATTTTCGAGCACGAGAACGAACGAAGACTGAGCTCGAGGTTTTTCTAAAAACCCTAAAAGTAGTCGTACATGCAACAAAAAGAAAAAACACCCGTATTCCTTCGTTTTGGACTTCAAAGTTGCTACATCTGTAGAAAACCACACTCATAGGACTGTTACACATAAAAAATACTCACTTTGATAGTGTCGCAAATGTCATCATTGCAAGGTTCACAAGTGTCGCTTTTTGCTCACAAGTGTCGCAAGTGTTAAAGAAAGCATACTGCCATGATGCCCATGTCGTGCCTGTAAACGAAATCGAGAGGACACTTGGCACATGTCAAACACTTGATTTTGAAGAGGAGGAAAGGTTAACTGGGCTCATGAACCTTTTTCCATCTGAAAACACTAAAAAAACTAAGTTTTGAAGGAGAGCGCTCCCCTATACCTCTTCTGGGAGCGTTGGCACTCCCCATTACACTATCTGGGAGCATTATAAAGCTCCTTTGGCCCTTTTGAGGGAGCGCTGGTGTATTTAGGAGTATTGGCACCCCCCTTAAGCCTACTAGGGAGCGCTACAATGCTCTGATGGCCCTTTTGAGGGAGCGCTACCTATTTTAGGCAACAATTGAGTTGTTGAGATGAATGGGGGAAGGATCTTTTCATTCTTAGAAGGCTGTTGAGCTCGAATCCCTAGTATAGACATGATATTAGGGCAGATCCTCAACTTCCCCAAGGATATCTCAAGTGGTTAAAGCCTCTCCAAGGCTATATAAGTAAGCTTTCTAATGGTGGAAGAGGACTGCAAAAGGAGAATCACACCAAACTTATGATCTTATAAGTGGTGCTGGAACATAGATATTTTGGTAGCAAGAGACCTATGATGTCATAGGAAGCAATCAATGAATCTATCATCATTCGGATCGTGGATCTTTTGAGCAAGGGGTAGACACGGAGGACTTGACGAAACTGCTGCAATTCATCTACGGATGTAAGCAATGTTTTGTCCTCATTAATATAATTTGCTTGGCCTGTTTCTTTATAATTCGTGTTCAATCTCACATGAATTTGTATCTTTATTAGATAGATCTATTTCGGACTAATCTTGATAGAATAGGAAGTAGTCGTACTTTGTTTGTCTACAGGGCTTATCGAGGAGAGAAATATTGGATCTCAACTCGGAGCATGCAGGGACAAACGCCGGTAAAATATACTTCTTTTCTCCTTCCTTCTCACACACTAGTCCACCTAGATCTAAAAGGAAGTCAGTGACCATGATAAGCACTTTCTCTCTTAGAGTTAAGAGTCTAGCTCTTTGAGGAGATCTACCTGTCCGCAGGGAGATTTTCCTTCAACAAGGACTATTAGGGCATTAGGTTTTATAGACAAAATAATATAAAAAATCAACAAAAGTGGTAAAAAGTGAATAAATGTGGGTAAAAAGGGTTTTTACCATTTCATTGTGATTTTGTCAAAAGCTTTGCCCAACACACTTCATTTTCCCCCAAATTTCTTTACTCGATCGCGGGAGGCACAAGTGACCATTTGGCGAACCGTCTCCGCCAACGAGGTAAGCTCTTGATCTCTCACCTTTTCCATGGTTTATTTTTAGTTTTTATTGGCAATTTTTAGGGTTTTAGGTCCATTTTAGGGCCATAACTTGCGCTCGAGCATTCTTGCAGGTTGGCCATGCGGGACCTGCGATAATATAGGATTCTCACAGGCGGCCTTAAGGGCACCTACGAGAATCTCGCACTGTGCTAAAGGGGCACCTGCGGGGGCCGAAAAATGAATTTTAAAATTGTCTATTGCTCAATAAAAATTATGCCAAGGTTTGAAATAAGTTATTGACCCTTCTCTTATGGCTCTTGTGCAAGTATTTGACCATCACAATGCTAGAGTGGTGAGAAAGAGAACATGAGGAGGAGGATGCCATTGTCAGGAATGACCTGGGTACCGTCGCTACCCTCTGAGACTGTGGGCTCTTGAAATTCTTCAGGATTCTGGGCATGAGGGCCCAACTCAGATTGTTGGAATACCTAGTTCATATGTGGGATGTGGACCAATCGTTGTTTCACATGGGAGTCCACACGTTGACCCTAGATATCGAGGATATCTATTTTCTAACAAGGTTATCACGGCGTGGGTACCATGCTATCTTGACCGGTGGCCAAGGTGGCAGACTCCCTATGAGTGAGTATTGTCGCCATTATTGTATTCCTGAGGAAGAAAGAAGCAAGGGAAAGGTTGCTATTTGGGGGGTCCAAGACTTGACCCTACGAACTATCTTGTTCACTATAGCACGCATGGATGGGAGTGTGGCTCCACACATGGCTCTCTAGAGCTACTTCCAATACGCCATAGAGTGCACAGAGCCTCGGGTCTTCAACTGGTCGAATGCAATTCTCCACAGTATGAAGATGCAATTGACGAAGTGCAGAAGGGGCAACTTGAAGCAGTTTGGGTATAGATCACTTTTGGTGTCCTTCTTCCTCAAGAGGGTCCCATTGCTGAGATTACAGGTTGATTGGGGTTTACCAGCCCCACAGGATCTGAGGATGCTGAGGTGGTGCAACCTCATGGCTCGACACGTAGCAGGGCCTATCATCAAGTATAATGATTCATTTTTTGATTGGTTGTGGCCCAAGATGTTGATGATTAACGACTACGCATACGCTGGTTTGGATTTTCGAGGGGATCCGGATTTGGCCCTACCCGAGGATGCTCAGTGGGGTGATTTAGGTAATAAGTACACATTTTGTTCTTTTTAAATGTTTTTGTAATTTTTATCATATGGAATGTTTTTGTGTTTATCCAAGAACTAATCAAAACAATCTCTTTTTGATGACACAGATGTGGGACCATATCGACCTCCGGGAACATCTCCTATTCAACGATGAGGAGAGGCAGCTCCAGTGGCGAGATGGGATGCCAAAGACTATGAGGCAGTGGAGCAGAACTTAGAGGGGTTGACTGCTGACATCCCAGATATGGCTATTGGGGAGATCCATAGATGCTACCAGTGCCATACTGTGGGGGTGCCCGAGTCTATTAGTTGATTGCTTCGTAGGGTGGCCCAAGCAATCGTGTGTTATCATGAGCGTCATCCGTGACACTATTTTGTAGAAGCCATGGGCTTCATATTTTTGATATTTTGGTCCTTGGACAAAAATTTTGATCGTTATATACATATATACGGCTTCTACCGGCTTATCTTGTGTTGTGTTATAAATGTAATGTGTGATTGGTTTATAAATGGACCAAATGCCTATCTAACACATAGTTAGCTAATGCATCAGTCAATGTATTTAGACATCTAGGAATGTGATGATACTCAATATAATCAAAATAACATTCCAAGAGGCGAATTCGTAAATATACCCGTAATAAAGTAGGACTTCGAATAACATAGACATTACTTAGTTGCAGTACTATTAGCTGCGAATCGAGTTGTATAAACAGGTGGCGGATGGCAAGTGAAATGGCATCAATCAAAAATTTGACAACGACACTATATTCTGCAATATTATTGGTCGCACGACCCAGGCACACACCTCACAGACTGATGAGTTCGTTTGTAGGTGCGTAAATTGCCCATGCAACAAAAGCAAGGTTCTGAGTACTGTGGCTAGCGCCAACGACAAAGCCAATGTGGGGTAGCGAAGACTTCAACATCTGGAAACCAAGCACAACGTAACATAAGCGGTCGAGGGCAGAGACCAGATAACGAAAAAACATACTATAGTAACACACAAGAAGTATGATACAATAAATTACAAGCACTCATGCATAAGTGATCTTAGGCATAGTACTTCTTTAAGTACAACCCGTTTTTGGGTTCACTCAAAGGGATACCATTGTAGTCTACCAAATCGTAAGCTCCTTTCTCCAAAACTCGTCTGACTATATAAGGACTCGCCACATAGCTTCAAATTTTCTAGCTCCTAGCATATCCCGATCTTGTTCGTACAGAATATCGAGATCACCTTCGGAGAAAACGCGTGGCCTGACATGTTTTTTGTATTGGAATTTGACATGTTTCTTCTGGGCTTCTATAACTAGGGTGGCATCATGACGGGTTTCGTCTAATTGCATAAGATACAACAGACGTTCTTCTTTGACAGAAGTGTTCGGGAGAAGTTCGACAACTAGTTTTAGGGAGGGTATCTCACATTCAATCGGTAAGATGGCTTCTAGACCATAAACTAACTGGAATGGTGTAAACCCGGTAGTAGACTTAACGGACGACTGGTAAGCCCACAATGCTGAAAAAAACATGTGCCAATTTGTTTTTTGAATCCCTATCATTCGTCGAAGCATGGTAATGAGGACCTTGTTTATTGCTTCGACTTGGCCGTTGGCTTGTGGGTAATAGGGTGTTGAGTTTTCATGGCAAAGACCCAACTTTTCAGTGAGTTTGGACATCATAAAGTTTCTAAAGTGGCTACTGTGATTAGTAACGATGGCCTGAGGAACACAAAAACGAGCTATGATGTGATGGAATATGAATAATGTTGCAGTCTTTCCAGTATTGTCGAATGTTGGCATCACCTCGGCCCATTTCATAAAATAATCTACGACTACAATAATGTATCCATGCCCCCCGACCGAGTGAGGATGACATGTCATGAAATCGATACCCCATTTCTCTAAAGGACCAACGGAGACCACAGGGTGTAGAGGAGCATGGTGTGATCGAATTTTATTGTTGTAGGTTTGGCAAGCGTGGCATTTTTGGGTGACAATTATACAATTGTTGAATAAAGAAGGTAAAAAATACCCTACTCATAAGATCTTCTGGGCAGTAGAATACCCAGACATGTGACCACCACAGGCTCCAGAATGGCAGTCATTTAGGGATTTCTCGGCTTCGTCAAATGTGAGGAAACCTCTAAAAATGGAGTCAATCCCATGACGATAAAGAGTATCATCGAGGATAATATACTGATGGGCTTGGTAGCGTATTCTATGACAGTCAGTGCTAGACAAATTGGGCTGAAAAGTCTAGGTCTGGACATATATGATGATATCTTCGTACGAAAGGTCATTGGAACTGATCAGGAAAAGGGATTCATCGGGTAATGAATCGACTGCTACATTTTCCATCTCAGAGCAGGGAAGATCGCATATCAACTCGACAAACACCAAGGATTTCTTAGACTTAGTGTGTTCGAATTCTAAGTCAAACTCCTAAAGTATTACAATCCATTTGGAGTATTTCCCCCCTAGCAATTGGCGTGTAAGAATGTGCTACATAGGGTTGCAGTTAGAAATTATCATAGTCTTGCGAGAGAGGATATAGTGTCGGAAACGTTGAACAACTTGGACAGCTACCAAGGCCAGTTTTTCAACATGTAAATACTTGGTTTCGGTAGTCATGAGACTCCAACTCAAGTAATAAATGACATGTTCATCATGAGAATCATCCTCTTGGATGAGAACCATAACAATGGTATAGTCTGAGGATGTGAGGTAAAGGAAATAATCCCAACTGTAATCAGGAGGGGAGAGTAGTGGGGTACGTGTCAAAGACAGTTTCAAAGCTTCAAAATCTTTGTTGGTAGTAGTATCCCATATGAACTTAGAACCCTTATTGAGAAGTCTTGTAAATCCAAGAGTTAGCTCAACATAGTTTGGGATGAAACGACGGAGAAAGTTTGCCTTACCTTGCAAAATTTGTAACTGGCGAAGCGAGGAAGGAGGAGGGAGATTGAGAATTGCCTTGACCTTCAAAGGATCTACCCTAATCCCTTGACATGAAATAATAAAGTCCAGAAGCTGGCCAGATTCTATGCAGAAAACACATTTGTGGGGATTCAAGCGGATATGGTAAAATCGACATTGAAGGAAAATGACACGGAGGTGTATTAGATGATCTTCACGGTGCATGGAATGAGTGGGTAAGTTATCGAGATATGGCTGCACAATGTGCTTTATGTCATGAAAGGCGTAAGACATAGCATGTTGAAAATTTGCACCGACATTCTTTAAACCGAAAGGGAGTTTCCGATAGGCAAAAGTGCCCCAAGGGAAAATAAAAGCGGTCTTGTGTTGATCCACTGGTACGATATTGATTTGATTATATCCGGAGAAACCATCCATCAGAGAGAAGATTTCGCTTCCGACACAATCGTTGATGATCTGGTCAACGAAGGGGGTAGGAAAGTTGTCTTTAGGACAAGCTTTGTTAATGTCCCTATAATCAACTCACACGCAGATTGTGCCTTGTTTCTTGTCGATTGGAGCAAGATTGGAAACCCAGTCAGTTAGAGCCACCAGGTAAATGAAGCCAACCTTAAGAAGTTTCTCAACTTCAAGCTTGATAGCGGCTGGGTTACGTGGGTGGACCAGACGAAGTCGTTTTCGGACGGGTTTAGCATCCGGGTATGTCTTAATTTCATGTATCACAATGTCGAGGTCAATACCCGACATTTCTTCATAGCTCTAGGCGAAGACGTCATGAAATTATTTGAAAAGAGACTTGTAGGTGACAATTTCGTCAGGGGAACATGAAGCTCCGATATGCACATTTTCGACAATTCCAGGTTTTATGGGTATGTTGAGGGGGATGGTGGGTGAGATATTACTTAAGTTCCCTTCGTAGAATAGATCATGTGTAGACTCGCGAATGATAGAAATGACGAGAACGGTCAACGGGGTCAAGATCCGTTGGTAACCCTCGATGGTGTGTTGTTCCAGGAAGAGGATGGAACGATGATGTCCATCGTCCCAAGGGGTGTCTTCCATGGACATAACAGACATAATCATCTCGTCCATGGGAAAAATGACGCGGAATGGATCTGGAGATAAATCACCAAGAGAGGGAGTAGAAGGGGTTGCCGATTGAATGACTTGATAAGCGGATTTAACTGAACTCAAAGGCATTTCGTCACCGTAAAGAAGATGATCTCCAAGGTTGGGTGATCTTGGAATGTGATCTTGCAAGTCAAAAATTATTAAATTCATATCCGTAGGTTCGATTCCACCAATATATTTCAACATTTCCTTCTGTTGTATCAGACAACTCTGAAGGACTTCGAGGGATGACATCGCAGATGATGCTTGGGCCAGATCTTCAACAATACTGTAGTTTTGGGCAGCATGCGCATGGGTATTGAAAGATGATTTTTGAACAACACCCTTTGGAGGAGGGCAAAGAACTGTATCTAGGTTCGGTCGTTCGATATGAAGAGGACCGTTGGTAGGTGGAGTCGTGGGAGATAGTTGAACCAACGAAGGAGGTATCAAATCAACCTTCTCTTTGGAGGAAGAATAATATTTGGCTTGAGTGGTAAGTGTGATGTCATTCTTCTTTGAATCGCCTATACACATTAACACATAGGATGTATTGGAGGGGGAAGGTTGGTCATGAATGACCAATTGGGCCTGTTGTTGATACGGGAAAGGTTGTGACAAAACGACCAGAGTGGGGGTTTCATGGTTCTTTGAAGGAACTTAGTAACCTTGGCTCGTCATGGAAAATCCTTAGTGTAGTGATATTCACCGCAGATAAGACAAGGGTATCAGGGTTTGTGCTTATCTCTATCATCAACAGGTGGTGTTTTAGTTTTCTCAGTTTGCGAATTATTTCTGTCCTCCTTATTTTTACCCTTTCCTTTTCTGGATTTGTTTTTGCTGGCGGGGGGTAGATTGAACATAATTTACCTCAGAAGTCTTGCAGGTGGGAGGGGTAGGAGACAGATCATTTTGAACGTTAGAAGAAATGGGTTTGGGGTTGTTGCTAGAGGTTTGGACGGAATGAGGTTGGGCATGGAAAGTGCCAATCACACCATCAACGACATGGGAAGTAGGAGGGGTAGTTGAAGTAGCGGAAGTAGAAGGATGAGGCGCATCAGGGAGTAAGTCATAAAGAGTACCTGTTTATGAGTAAACGAGGTCTAGGTATTGGGCATGACTGATTTCCTGTTCTTCGGTGACCACTCCACCCATGGCAATGTCACAACCGATGTCGTTCACGAATGATTTCGTGAACCACTCTGCCAGCAACTGATCGGGAAGTTTGAGTTTGATGAGATGTCGTCTCTATTGCCACTCATGAATGTGATCAGAGATATGGGTGGCCTTAGTTTGTTTGAAAGAACTCAAAATCTTGGTTCCCGTTTCGTAGCGAATTGGTAACTGGTAGTGGGTGAAGAAAGCCATAGCAAGGGTGTTGAAGTCGGTGAAGAAGCCTCGTGGTAATTCTATATACCACTTCGCGGCGAAACCTATGAGGGTTCACTAAAAAAGGCATAAACGAATAGAGTCATCCATCAAGGATTTGGATGAGCACCAGAGGTGGAAAGTCATTACATGATTGTTCGGGTCCTTTCCTGGCTTACCATCGAATTTAGGTATATCAGTTGGTAGTTTGGCCGGTATGGCGGGCCATTGAGGAGAGTGACGGATTGGATCATTTAAAATTCTTGACAGATCCGGGAGGTCCAGGGTGGCTAAGAAAGTTAATTGTCTATTCACATGCAGGTACTGGTGACTTTTGGGGGGAAGTCCTGTCATTAAACTAGTGGGACCATAAGCAGTTTGCATATGATGCGAATATCCGAGCAGATTTAGTTTTTGGTGTGGAAGCAAGTAATTCATAGGGTTGTACCCTTGAACAGGGGCTTGGGGTGGAGCATTTGAGCCCCAAATAGGATTAGACGTACCTGGATAGGGTTGGCCTATACTAGGGGGTATGACAGAGCTAGCCTGAGGTTGTTTCCCCCCAGTCGAGTGAGGATTATGTTGTATAAGATGATTCCAATACTGGGCCAAGGATGGAGGTATGTTTTTTCCATAGGTTGGGTTCAGTGGGGGTTGCATCCCGGTTGGGATTTGTCCTACAAAAGGGGGTTGAGTTTGGCCTCCTTGGTGAAATTGTCCACCAACAGGAATCTGGTAATTCGGTGTGAACGATGGAATGGTACCACTAGGATCAGTGCCTCCGATAGAGGATGGAAGAGGTCCTCTGAAAGGGGGTGGAGGAAGTGTCGGGATGAAATCGGGAAGATGGTGCCCAGAAGAAGTGGAACCACCAGGAGTTCCGGATGTGATTTGTGTAGGAGCGGGAATAGAGGCATTCAACGCGTGATATCCAGGTGGAAGTGTTGGGGTGACTCTAGGCGAAAGCAGTGTGCCAATGGGGGATTGGCTAGTCACGGTAATCCCGGTGTGAGGATTCATAGTATCTATGTAATGGACCATTTGTAGAGTGAGATTCAAGATGTGGTCAGTTCGTGGAGCTTCTGTACCAGGAAAATAATAAGCAGTGGTAAAAGGTACTGCGTTTGGATAAGATGTTTCGGGAAGCTTAGGTGCGACAGTGATATCAACGCCTACTCCTGAGCCAAAGAGATCTTGTCTAAAAATGCCAGTGGTCCAAAAAGGATCTTGACCCTCAGGTCCTAGGAAAGGTCCAGTTGGTGATCGAGAAGACTGAACAACTAAGTCTCTGAAATAATTCACTCGCACAATACATCTCTTGGAGTCGGGATGAAGTCGAAAGTCCTCTCGAGAATTGGTAATTCAGAACCATTCTAGAGAGTTAGTTCTTTCCACTTGTGGAGTGGCAACGTCTTGGACTTCACTCTGTTGAGGAGAGCCCTCTGGTGAGTTGGTAGGCAAGGGTTGAGAACCTTCTAGATTTTCTTGGGGTAAGCCTTGCATTCTATGTGAATGGCGTGGAGGGTCAATTGTGATCGAGTTAGGAACTTATGAAGAAAATTCTATGGTCAACTTGGGTAAACAAACAACATGCGCTAGTAAAAATCTAGGAAGAAAAACCAAGCAAATAAGACCTTCTAATTCTGAAGTCACTAGTTGGTGATGAAATCCAATGTCGCAACGACAAGACAAGAAGGGGCTGGGCTAGGGCGGAAAAGTTACGTTGACGACCTGGTTAATAGACTTACACCCTGGTGCAAGCTCCAACACATAATCGTGGGTATACCCTCCAAGGAGCCTAAGTGATTTTGGCCAACGTCGATTCTAGGTACCGTGAAGACTTGCCCCTTCACAGTTACCTTGGGTAATACCCTGAGAAGATAGGTTGCTAAGGTTACCACCAAAAACAATAATGCCTGGGGGAACAATTAACAATCCGATCCACACGCAAGGGCAGGCACTAGTACATATGACCAAATTTGCGACAGTTGTTTGTTGATATTGCCACACTTATCCGTCGCAATTTCCATGAAAGCCGAGATTTTTTTCGTCGTAATAATTTCGTCGCTATATCCACGATCTAGGTGTGCATGGAAACATCGACGAAATTAGCTATCCACATGTCACCACCTTCAGTATTGGTTAACCTTATGCATCGTCGCAATTACGACGAAATTTCGTCGCAATACCAACGAAGAAATGTGGCAATTATGATGAAACTTCGTCGTAATTGGGACGAAAAGTTATGCCAAGCCAATAACTTGCGACGCAACTGCTGAATGTGCGACGAAAGCCCATCGCAACTTGCAACGAAACTACGTGGTAATATTGACGAGTGCTATATCTCAAAACCATATTTATGACGGACTTTCTATATATGCGACGAAACTTCGTGGAAAAGTGCAACGAAGTTTTGTCGCTATAGTGACGGTTATGGTAAAAAAGTAAAAAAATTCCGACAAAATTCGGTCGATATTGCGACGATGACTGTAGGTTTAAAAAGAAAAAATTACATGAAATATGGTATTACTATATTACATTGTAATATGGTATACCATATTGTATGCCATATTACAATGTAATATGGTAATGCCATATTACATTGTAATATGGCATTACTTTTACATTGTAATATTGTAATATATTGTAATATATATATCCCCTAGGAATAATCAAGGCGTTAACCAACCAAATATTGTAAGCATGTGTTATCATGAAGTTGGATTAGAAGTAAGGATACCAAGAATTGTAATGCATCAGTATTAAATCTAATGAAAATTGAAATTTCATTTGAAATCAAAGAAAATTTCTTATGATACACAATGGCTGAACCTTTGATACAATGAAGGAGTTGGATAACATAACACTTGAAACTTTTGTTTCCTTGAGATCTTGAGAGATGATGAGGCTATGAATTTTCATGTTGAAATTTTGTAATGAACATAGTATCATGGAATCTTTGGGACCTTATAGTCCTTGCCACAAATCCATGGTTTGGAGAACACATGAAATTGTTCTAAGTTAGATGTTTTATGTTTGCAAGAAGTTAAAGTAGTTGGTTTAATTTTGAAAGTCACTCTTTGGATAATATGGTCGATTGTTGTATTTTTACCTAACCATATTGAAGGTAGAGAGGCAACCACCTTGATCTCCTTGTATTTTTACCTAACCATTGGACATGGTATTGATCTAACACGTTGCTTGGTTTGGACGTCATTTCCTCTAAATGGACAAGACCTGGGACTAGTCAACATATATGCCTCAAATGATTCAAATGAGAGAGTGGGAATGTAGGATTAGTTGGCCAATTAGCTCCCAAAACCATATGGTTGTGTGAAGATTTTAACAATGTAGAGAGTTAAGAAAATAAAGAGGGATTGCTACTTTTTCAGACACCCTTGAGGGAGAACATGGCTTGGAATGGCCTAAAGGCTAGGCTCGTGTTGTACGACC
>ML789590.1:95405-110723 GCA_009831015.1 Picea engelmannii
ATACTGTTGCATTTGACACATTAGTCGGGGAATTTCTCTCTTCCAATACCTTATATCTTCTTTATGGATTTCTTTTGATGATAGCCACCTACAAATGTCAATGCAATAAAAAAATATCAAGGCATATATTGTTTTGCATACATGTTACCCATGATTTTGGTCGTCATGATGATGTATTGATGATGGTGTACTCAGGCTCTCCATTAGAACTTTTTCCTAAGAAAAGTTACCTTCATCTCTTTCCAGAAATCACAGTTTTGAGGAAGGTTCGTAGGCTGCTAATACATTTGCTTGCGAGAATGCATGATTCTCGCAGGCTGCCTTAATCTAGGGTGCGAGAAGTTCGCACTGTGTCTAATTACTAGGGTGCGAACTCTTTCTAAATAAGGGAAAAAGATGAATTCTCGAACCTTCTAGAAGGGAATCTTCTAGAAGGATGAGATGGAATTCGAATGGTTATCTAAGTACTGGATTTCCTGATATTTTGGGATCATTCTTATCCAAGTAACTAATTCATTCTCTCCTATATATTGAGGGGATTCTCATGGAAAATGTTAGAAGCAAAGAAGGTTAAGTGAGATATTGGAGAATTATTGAAAGATGGTATGAAGGACTGAAGCTACAACAGCTAGAGAGCTCCATCAAGTTCATCAAAGGTGGTTGATCTTCTTCATGCAAGTGAGCAAGTGTGTGTGTCAGAGCCAAGGGCCATCGAAAGGAGGTTTGCAACATCAAGGCTCAGGTTGTAAGCTTTGCTTTCTATCAATTTAATACAGTAATGTGTCCCTTTCCCATAAAGTTAGTTTCTCTTTATTGTATAACTCCTTGATCATATACATAGATTAACTATTGAATAGATTGTGTTTTCTTCACTTCGATTGGTTTGTATTGTCTTGATCTTGACTGTACAAGATCATTGGAGTGAAGCAGGAACAACAAAGACAAAAGGAAGCGATTATAAGGTATGTTCTTTATTTGTACCTCTTAGTATATTCAATAGTTTAAATCTAGGGAAAAGAGTATCATTCTATCTTGCTTTGTTCTAGATCCAGGTGGATCTAGGGAGATCGGTTTGTGTCCGCACTTACGGATTTATCCAATAACAAAATTGGTGACTCCACTGGGGAAACCATCCCATTTTTTGGTGGCTTTTTGTATTTTTATGTGGCCATTTACTTTGGTTTCATTTTTCTCCTGTCCTATCAGTCTCTGAGTCTTCAGGATATCCTGATAGACCTTCCGAGTCTAGAAGATTTTTTAAATTTTACTTCATTTTTCAAATTTTTGGATATGTTCAGGAATTCTCGCACTACACTCCATTGCAGCCTGTGAGAATAGGTCAGGTTTTCACCCTCATAGGGTTCGGTGCGAGGTTCTCTCACCTTGCTAAAAGGTTGCCTGCGAGAATCAATGATTCTCGCACTGTGTTATATTGCTTGCCTGTGAAAATTCTTTTTCAAAATTTTGAATTTGAGTTTTGGTCTTTCTGACTGCCCAGATCAGTTGGAATACCTCTTATGGTTTTCTTGGACCTCTGATTGATATATTTCTTGATTTAGTTTGCATGCGTTAACAATTTTAGGGTTTCAAGGTTTTCTTGTCCTTTTGTATCTTGACTTTCATTTCTTGACTCTTCTTGGCAAAACCATTCTCTCTGACTTCAGATTCTGAGTGTATTTGATTAGTTGGGAACCAGTGATTGGTTGAAAGTTGAGTATTTGGTTTTTCTCATTTTCTTATTGGTTTGAAAGAACATTTTCGTTTGCATTGAGAAGACTTATTGGTTTTCTCTTTATTTTTGCTTTCATTGAAAGAGTAGATTGGGTTATTTGCTTGTTCCTTGATTTGATTTTGTGAACTCTCACTATCATAGTTTGAGTCCTTTTTGGAAAGTGAACAACAAGATTTTCTTTCAAAAAATTGTTTTTGTCTTTAGAAAACATTGAAAAATCAAAATTTTGAGGTTGTTGAAGTATTGAAAAGACACAATAGAGAATTTTCATTTAATTAATGATTGTTTGTGTTGGCATTTGAAAGGAAATTGTGCATTGTAATTCAAGGTTGATTTGGAAAAACTTTCTCTCTCTCCCATATATAGGATTCATTGAACGAAAAGTGATACCTTTCATTCTTATCATTGCATTATTGGGTCAGAGTCATACAACATAAGTTTCACTTCCGTTACCTTTGAGTAAACAACAGCTCTTAAAAACACTGCATAATTTTAAAATTTATCTAGTAACTCTTTTCTAGGGCTCTTTTACACCAACATTTAGCTAGGCTAGTGCTTTGGAGTAGGAAGAGAGATACACTCTCCAAAAGCTCAAAACACACAATAGCATCTTGAGTTAGGGAGTGTTAAATTCCATTTGCAACATATTGTCCTGGGAAGCCCTTCTAACACAAGGGTCAAGCACTAGGTCGCATTGGTGTTGGAAGAGTTACTCACCCTGCTTTATTGACATCAATGTAGAGATTGCACGTATTACGGGGATCACTCCGAGGTATACCCACAATGATGAGTGGAATCCTTTTGAGTTGATTTTAGGCTAGATACCCTGCCCTTACGTGTGGATCGGACTGTCGACTGTTCCCCCAGGCTTTACTATTGTTGGTGGTGACCTTAGTGGCCTATCTCTCTAGGTTCTTACCCAAGGTGACTGTGGAGGGGAAAGTCTTCATGGTACCTGGAATTGACATTGACCAAACTCACTCGGGCTCCTTGGAGGGTATACCCATGATTATGTGTGGGAGCTTGCACCAGGGTGTAAGTCCGTTAAGCAGGTCGTCAGCGTAACTTTTCCACCCTAGCCCCGCCCCTTCTCGTCTCGTTGTTGCGACGTTGGATTTCATCACCAACTAGTGGCTTCGAAATTAGAAGGTCTTGTTTGTCTGGTGATTGCTTCCTAGATTTTTGTTTACTAGTGTGTATTGTTTGTTTCTCGAAGTTGACCTTAAGAATTTTTTCACGGCACTTGTAACTTGTTTACAATTTCTCCCCCACGACGTTCACGTAGGATGCAGGGTTTGTCTCCAGAGCATCTGGACGTTTCACAACCCTTTCCTACAACGACACCTGAGGGTACCCCTGAGGGATCTCCTCAGCAGAGTGGAGTCCCCAACGTTTCTACACCACCTCCACAGGTAGAACAGACCGATTCTCTAGAACCTTTTCGAATTACCAATACTAGAGAGGACTATCGCATTCGCCATGGTGAACGACCTTTTGTGTGATTAAATTATTCCGGAGAAGCAGTTGTTACATCTTCTGAATCAACCGTTGGGCCTTTTCCCAGGGAAGAGGGCCAATATACTTTTTGGTCAGGTAATTTCCACAGGACCCTTTTTAGTCCTGATTCACCTGTAGTTTCCGAAATCAACCCTCTGGTGTTTCCTGAGACATAGTCTGTACTGGTGAATACTACTTATCATTTTACTCTACCTACCGAGATGGCCCATCTTACCATTACTACGAGTGTCCCAACCGGGTTCACTATAGCTGGTCTTGCTCCTATCAATACCCAACGAATGCCTGATGTCATTCCAACATTACCACCAATATACCATGCGTTGAATGCTTCTGTTCCAACACCTTCGCAAACCCCATCTGGTACTCCTGGGCCTCATATTCCTGGTTTTATTCCGACACTCCCTCAATTTCCTTATGGCAATCCTAATCCTAGTGGCACTATACCGTCCATTACACCACACTTGCAGATTCCCGTTGGTGGACAAGGTGGTACGATTCCATTTCCTCTTACGGGACACAATCCACTCACTACACAACCTACGATTGGCACACAAATTCCGGTTGGAACACCACCTACGATAGGGGGACCAACCCCACCTTTTGGACAAAAAATACCTGCATCTTTGGCACAGTATTGGAATCAGATGTTACAAAATCTTCGTCAAACGACTGGGGGGAAACAGACTGTCCCTACTATAGGCCAACCATATCCAGGTATACCCAATCTTATTTGGGGTCAAGGTCAGAATGCTCAAACTCAGGTCCCTAATCCAACTCAAGGTTACAATCCTTGGAGTTACTATCCTCTCCAACCACCACCGAATCAGCCAGGGTCTTCCCACTATGGGCAGACTGCCTACAGTCCTACTGGTTTGCCGACAGGACTTCCACCCCAAAGTCACCAGTACCCGCAGGTGAATCGACAGTTACCTTTTCTTGCTACTTTGGATTTGCCAGACTTGTCTAGGATTCTAAATGATCCTATTCGTCACTCTCCCCAATGGCCTGTTATTCCAGCTAAGCTTCCATCAGATATTCCTAAATTCGATGGAAAAGTGGGAGAGGATCCGAACAATCATGTTATGACTTTTCACCTATGGTGTTCATCCAACTCATTGATGGATGATTCTATTCGTCTATGTCTTTTTCAACGAACCCTTACCGGTTCTGCTGCGAAGTGGTATATTGAATTGCCACGAGGTTTCTTCTCTGATTTTAACACCCTAGCTATGGTGTTTCTTACACATTACCAGTTACCAATCCGTTATGATACCAGGACTGAGATTTTGAATTCTTTCAAACAGACTAAAGGCACTCATATATCAGATCACATTCATGAGTGGCGAAGGAGACAACGTCTCATTAAACTTGAACTCCCTGATCAATTACTGGCAGAATGGTTTACAAAATATTTTGTGAACGAAATTGGTAAAGACATTGCCATGGGTGTTGTTGTTACGGAGGAGTAGGCTATAAGTCGTGCTCAATATCTTGATCTTGTTTATTCGCAAACCGAAACACTTTACGATTTGTTACCTGAATTACCTCGTCCTGGTACTTCCAGCACTTCAACTACTCCAGCTGCCTCGCATGCAGCTGACGGTGTGATTGGTACTACCCATGCCCACTCACATTCTGTTTCAAGTACAACCCCTAAATCTACCTCTTCTAATGTTCAGAATGCTCCGTCTCCTACCACTCCCATCGGTAAAACTTTTGAGGTGAACGCCATTCAATCTACCCCGACCGGTAAAAATAAATCTAAAAAAGAGAGAGGCAAGAATAAGGAGGGAAAAAATAATAATCAAACAGAGCAAACTAAAACTCCTCCTGTTGAAGATCGGGATAAGCACAAACCACGATACCCTTGCCTTATCTGTGGTGACGATCATTACACGAAGGATTGTCCACGATATGCCGAAGTCACTAAGTTCCTTCAAGGAACACCTAAACCATCTACGCCGATAGTCTTGTCCCAACCCTTCCCGTCTCAACAACAGGCTCAGTTGGTCATCCATGACCGACCATCTACTTCTACCACATCATATGTTTTGATGTGTACTGGTGATTCTAAGCCAAACAATGTTGCACTCACAACTAGAGCCAAAGATTATACTTCATCTAAGGAGAAGGTTGACGATTTACCTCATGCTTTGGTACAACCCTCTCCACCGACTCCACCTACAAGCGATCCTCTTCATCTCGAATGATCGAGTCTTGATACAGTTCTGCGACTACCCCCAAAAGGTGTCGTTAAGAAATCGGCTTTCAATCCTCATGCTCATGCGGCCCAGAGCTACAACATTGTGGAAGATCTGGCCTAGGCACCTTCAACGATGTCAGCCCTTGAAGTCCTTCAGTCTTGTCCTGCACAATGAAAGGCTCTGTTGAAAGATATAGGTGGAATTGACCCCACAGATATGAATTTGATAGTCTTTGACTTGGAATATCACATTCCAAGGTTACCCCCTCAACTTGCGTTTCAAATTCAAGTTGTTGTCTCTGACAAGAACATTTGCCGAACTGTTATCGACGAGGGTGCCTCAACGTGTGTAATGTCTTTTGCTTGTTGGAAAGCCATTGGCTCTCCTCCCTTGAATGAATCACAAAATACTTTGAAAGCCTTTAATGGCTCTAGTTTTAAGCCTTACGGTGTTCTTCCATCATTGCTCGTTACCCTAGAAGGTAAGATAGTCCAAGTTGAAGTGGAAGTATTCGATGCTCCCCTTGATTATAATCTCCTGCTTGGTCATAGCTGGATAGATTCCATGTGTGCGGTTGTGTCAACACTTTTTCATGTAGTACGTTTTCCTCATCAAGGAAAGGTAGTTACTGTTGACCAACTTGCCTTCTTTAATTCCGATACTCGCACTGGCAATGTGTCGTTTATAGCTAAAACCCCGCCGGGTTACGAGAATGTCGGTGTAGGCCTTCTAAAGGACTCTTCGTTAATGGGTGCTTTCCCCATTCCTCCACCCGATGTTCCACGCCCGTCAGTTGCTTCTATCAATATGATCTCCACCGTACCTCATGAAATTCCTGTGTCTTCTGACCCTTGGATTGTCCCTGACCCTGGAGATCACACTCATTTCAGCGATGTCATGCCGTTAAGTCCAGTTGAGTCTGCTTATAAATCCATTCAATCGAAAACACCTTTTACCCCCTCTCTTGATGAGTTGTCTCCCGATCCTTTTCATGTTATCTTTCCCACTGACGAGATGATCATGTCCATTATGGAAGACACCCCTTGGGATGATGGGCATCATTGTTCCATACTCTTTTTGGAACAATACACTCTCGAGAACTACCAACGGATTTCAACTCTGTCAACCGTTGTTTTCATATCGACCATTCCCGGATATACACACGATGTGTTTGCCAAAGGGAACCTCAGTAATATCTCTCCCACGATTCCCATCGACATATCCATTAAACCTGGGATAGTTGAAAATGTTCATATTGGAGCTTCGTGTTCTCTAGATGAAATTGTCACCTATACATCTCTATTCAAAGAATTTCGTGACATCTTCGCCTGGAGCTACAAAGAGATGCCAGGTATCGACCCTGCTATTGTTGTACATGAGATAAAGACATACCCTGGAGCTAAACCTGTCTGGCAACACCTTCGTCCAGTCCACCCACATAAAGCGGAGGCTATCAAGCTCGAGGTTGAAAAACTTCTCAAGGCCGGCTTTATTTATCTAGTGGCTCTGAAAGAATGGGTTTCCAACCCTGTACCGATTTATAAGAAAGGTGGTAGTATTCGTGTATGTGTTGATTATAGGGATATTAACAAAGCGTGTCCAAAAGACAACTTTCCAACCCCTTTTGTCGACCATATTGTCGATGACTGTGCCGAAAGTGAAATCTTCTCTCTCCTGGATGGTTTCTCCGGCTATAATCAAATTAACATCGCTCCCGAGGACCAACATAAAACTACTTTTATTTGTCCTTGGGGTACTTTTGCCTATAGGAAACTTCCCTTCGGTCTTAAGAACGCTGGCGCGACGTTTCAACGTGCTATGTCTTATGCTTTTCATGATATAAAGCATATCATTCAACCCTATTTTGATGATTTACCAGCTCATTCTTTGCGCCGAGTCGATCACCCCACTCATCTTTGCACCATTTTCGTTCGTTGTCGATTCTATCGTATTCGTTTAAATCCTCATAAATGCATTTTTTTGCGTAGAATCCAGCCGTCTTCTAGGTTTCATCGTTTCACGTCAAGGGATCTGGGTAGATCCTCTTAAGGTTGAGGTGATTCTTAATCTCCCTCCTCCTTCTACACCGTGCCAGTTGCAAAGTTTGCAGGGGAAAGCAAACTTTCTTTGTCGTTTCATCCCTAATTACGCCGAGATTACTCGTGGCTTTATGCGGCTACTAAAGAAATATTCAAAGTTCATCTGGGATACCGTGGCCAACAATGCTTTCGAGGCTTTGAAGTTGTCCCTCACGTGCACTCCGCTTCTCTTTCCTCCTGATTATAGTCATGATTATTTTCTTTATCTTGCTGCCTTGGAGTATACCATTGGCATGGTTCTCGTTCAAGAGGATGATGCGCACAATGAACATGTTGTTTATTACTTGATTCGAAGTCTCACATAAACTAAAATCAAGTATCAACATGTTGAAAAACTGGCTTTGGCTGTCGTTCAAGCCGTTCAACGCTTTAGGCATTATATTCTCTCAAGGAAAACTACAATGATTTCTCATTGCAACCCTATGCAACATATTTTGACACGTCAATTGCTAGGGGGAAAATACTCCAAATGGATTGTCATACTCCAGGAATTCGACTTGGAATTCGATCACGCCACGTCTAAGAAATCCTTAGTTTTTGCTGAGTTAATATGCGATTTTCCTCACTCTGCCACGAAAAATGTAGCAGTAGATTCATTACCCGATGAATCTCTTTTCCTAATTAGTACTGACGATCTTTGGTATGGAGATATCATTATATATCTCCAAACCCAGACTTTCCGGCCAGCTTTGTCTAGTATTGAACGACGTCGCATCCATTATCAAGCTCGTCAATACATTATCCTCGGGGATACTCTTTACCGTCGGGGAATTGACTCTGTTTTTCAACGTTGTCTGAAATTTGACGAAGCCAAGAAAGCTCTAAATGAATTCCATTCTGGAGCATGTGGTGGTCATATGTCTGGGTATGCTACTACCCAGAAGATCTTACGCACAGGTTATTTTTGGCCTTCCTTGTTCAACGACTGCATTACTGTCGTTCAGAAATGTCATGCCTGCTAGACCTACAATCAGAAAATTCGGTCACATCCTGCTCCTCTTCATCCTGCGGTCCCAGTTGGTCCTTTTGCAAAATGGGGCATTGATTTCATGACATGTCACCCTCACTCGGCCGGGGGGCATGGTTACATCATTGTAGCTGTTGATTATTTTACAAAATGGGCCGAGGCAATGCCAACATTCGATAATACTGGAAAGACTGCAGCGTTGTTTCTTTTTAACCATGTCATAGCTCGTTTTGGTGTTCCTCAAGCTATCGTCACTGATCACGGTAGTCATTTTAATAATTTTATGATGTCTGAACTTACGGAAAAGTTGGGTCTTCATCATGATAACTCAACACCCTATTATCCGCAAGTTAATGGCCAGGTCGAAGCAATCAACAAAGTTCTTATAAATATGCTTCGATGGATGATAGGCATTCATAAGACAAGTTGGCACACGATGTTGTTTTCAGCATTGTGGGCGTATCAGACATCTGTTAAATCCGCTACGAGGTTTACGCCTTTTCGATTAGTCTATGGTGTGGGAGCCATTCTTCCTACAGAATGTGAGATACCCTCTTTGAAGCTAGCTGTCGAACTTTTACCCAATACTTCTGCTGAAGAAGAGCGTCTCTTGTATTTGATGTGATTAGACAAAACTCGATGTGACGCCACTCTAGTAATAGAAGCCCAAAAGAAATGTGTCAAGGCACAGTATGACAAGCATTTCAAGCCTCGTGTTTTCTCTGAAGGTGATCTTGTTCTTCTTTATGAACAGGATTGAGATACGTTAGGAGCTGGGAAATTCGAGCCAATGTGGCGAGGTCCTTATATTGTTCGCCGAGTGTTGGAAAAAGGAGCATATGAGCTGGTTGATTACGATGGTGTCCCTTTGAGTGAACCCATGAATGGGTTGTACTTGAAGAAGTACTATGCATAAGTCATTTGTGCACAAGTACTTGTATTTTATGTATCATACTTTGTGTGTGTTACTTTAGTTTGCTTTTGACGTTATCTGGTCTCTGCCCTTATGTGACATTGTGTTTGATTGCCAGATGTCGGAGTCTTCGCTACCCTATATTGGCTTCGTTGATGGTGCTAGTCGTAGTACTCGGAACCTAGCTTCTGCTGCGTGGGCAATMTATGCCCCAACAAACAAACTTATATCTTTACGAGGTGTATGTCTCGGACATGCAACCAACAACATTGCAGAGTATAGCGCCATTATTGAATTATTGGTTGATGCTATCTCACTTGGAATTCGTCATTTGGTTGTGCGACTGGACTCGCAGCTTGTAGTACTACAACTAAGTAATATCTATTCTATTCGAAGTCCTACATTGATATGGGTGTATTTGCGAATTCACCTCTTGGAACATTATTTTGATCACATTGAATATCAGCGTATTCCTAGATGTCTTAATACATTAACAGATGCATTGGATAATTATGTATTGGACAGACATTTGAAACATTTATAAATTAAACACATCAAAATTCACACATTATAAAGTAAATCGGTAGAAACCATCTGTATATATAACGATCAAAAGAGTTTTGTTTTTACAAAAAGTTTGTCCGAAGACCAAAATATCAAAATTTGAAGCTCATAGCTTCTACAAAGTGACGTCACGGATGACGTTCACGGTAACACACAACTGCCCTAGCAACTCTACAGAGAAGTTGACCCATAGCAGCTGATACCCCTACAGTGTGATGCTGATCGCGTCGTGGATCTCTTCCAGAGTCATATTTGGAATGTCTGCTGTCAAGCCCTCTAAATTCTGTTCCACAACCTGATAATCTTCGACATACTATGGTGCTGCTACTGCCACCTCTCCTCGTCACTGGATAGGAGAGGTGCCAGGATGTCTATACGGTCCAACATCTGTGTTATCAACAAACATTTTGTGTTAGTCTTTAGATAAATATATATAAAAAAAAAACATTTGAATATGATAAAAAATTCAAAAAACATTTAAAAAGAGAAAATGCGTGTACTTCTTACCGAGGTCTCCCCACTGAGCATCCTCAGGCAGTGCTAAATCTGGATCTCCTCAGAAATCCAACCTGGCATAAGCGTAGTCATCGATCATCAACATCTAGTTTTGAAGCCAGTCAAAGAAAATATTGTCGTACTTGACGATTGGTCCTGCCATGTGCCGGGCCATGAGCCGACACCACCTCAACATCCTTGGATCTCTAGGACCTGGGAAGTCCCACTCAACCTGTAGTCTAAATATGGGGACCCTCTCGAGGAAGAAGGACACTAGGAAAGAACCATACCCAAATTGTTTCAATTCACCTCGCCTGCATTTGGTTAATTTCCTTTTGATACTGCGAAGCACAACATCAACCCAGTTGAATACATGAGGATCAGTACACTTGATGGCGTACTGGAAGTAGCTCTGTAATTCCATATGAGGAGCAGAACTCCCGGCCATCCGAGCTATAGTAAAAAGGATAGTGCGGAGGGTCAAGTCTTGTACCCCCCAGATAGCCACTTTTCCCTTTTTCCTCTCAGCCTCAGGTACACAGTATTGATTGCAGTATTCACTCATCTTCATCCCACCACCTCTACTACCGGTCAGGCTGACATAGTACCCCCGTCGGGATAATCCGGTCAAAAAGTATATGTCCTCAATGTCTATGGACAATTTGTGAGCTCCTACATTGAAAACTTGCTAATCTGAGTCCCACATACGGACTAGGTACTCTAATAATCTGACTTGGGCCCTCATGCCCGGGATGCAGAAGTATTTTAAGAGCCCATAATCTCTCAATGCAGCTATGGTGGGAGGATGATTCTCTGCATTTGCATTATCCTCTTCATGTTCTCGTTCTTTCCACTCAAGCACCATGTTTGTGGCTATTGATCTGCATAAGGAACATAAAAGGAGGATTAATGATTTTATTCATGAGCTGGATCTTTTTCATTGGCTAAATATTTAATTTTTTTTTGGGTTCTGCGGTTCTCGCAGGTGCCTCATTTGCACAGTGTGAACACCTCGCAGGTGGCTTAAGGCCCACCTGCGAGAACACATCATTCTCGCAGGTCCCGTATGGGCTGCCTGCGAGAATGCCAATGTGCATATAGGGTTCAAAAAACAACTTAAAACAAAAGTTTTAACCAATGAAATCAAACATTTAAACCATGAAAATGTCAAGAATGAAGAGATTACCTTAATGCAACAGACGACTCGTCGAATGGTCTCCTGTCGCTCCTGAAAATTAACGTCAAACTCAGAGGGTAAAAAGGGGGTTTTGGAGCTCAATAGTGGAAATGTGAAATGATATGGTAAAAATGGTTGTTTACTCATTTAAGTTACTTTTTACTATGTCATTTTGGGTTTTTATGCTTATTTATTGTTTAAACCTAATTCCTAATATCAAGATGAGTGTGATGACTTGCAGGTATGATAACATTGATGATTACATACAAGGATATGGACATATTTTTCTTCGTTATGGTGTGTTTTCGATTGTTTTTTAGGGTTTTTACATAAAAACCTCGAGCGTCGTTTTTGTCCATTCTTACGCTCGTAAATATATGAGAACGTGATCGAGCATAGTTTTATCACTTTTTCGGGCTCAACAAGGTTATATGAAAAAGGAACCCCCCTGGAGTCCTCTTTAAGCTCTTTTTAGACTCTCTAAACATGAAAAGATCGCCAAGCGACCTTGCTATTTTCACGCTCGCTAAAGTATTTGAAATACGCGTCTGGTGAGCGATAATTTATCTCTTTTTCGGTCTCGTCCAGACTATGTTACGAAAAAGGAACTGAGAGAGTTCTCTTTTAAGTGTTTTTCCAAAACTCTATAATCTTGAAAAACCTTCGAGTTTACTATCTCTGGACTCGTTAAACAAACATTGACAGACCCGTGATGGGATTGAACCACTCCTTCTTAGGGTTCGTTAAAAATACTCTGAGGGACTCATCCAAAGGATGAGCTTATATCAACAAGCATATGTGATCCTCTTCAAGCTTGCATAAAAATAAAGAGGTACTTGCCAGAAATGGCGGGGGAAAATTTGGGAAAGGGATATGTTCCATCTTCGTATTGATTGGCAGTGAGTGTCGCTCTTGAACATGGCACCCCCTATTCATCATTTGAAGCTGGTTTTGGAAATCCATTTGACTCTCTATTGATTGATTACAAGGTCATTCCATGTGTCATATTTGAGTCAATGCTGCCAAATCATTGGTCGTGTCATTCATATGTTCAAGAGAAGTCCAGCTGAAACCTATATTGAGTCAGCCATCTGCAGTTATCCATTCTCTCTGTGTCGGCCTTCCCTGTGTCCAGTCCAATTTGAAAAATGCTCTGTTTCACCTCCAAACTCTGTTACTCATTTTGTGTCATTGATGGGGGATACATCAAGGCCCTCCTGTGACGAGTTTTCTTCCGTCGAATTCACCTCATTATTCGGAATCAAGACTTAGAAATTATTTGGTACCTTGGAACTTGCATGCCTCAATTGTAGGTTTCCTCGCTTTCGACAATGGATTTACATCATTGACCTCTGATCGAAAGATTCCATCGGATGTTTGACATCAACTCATTTATTCATAGTCGATGGATTGTACTATAGTACCTTGGGAGTCATTGACATCAATGGTGATTTCCCTCGCATTTGTTAACGGTTACATCAATGACCGGTAATCAAGTGGTTTCTACCATGTTCGACTTCAACACATGTAATCACATGGTTAGATTCGTACTTTGGGCGACAAGATTGAAGACCCTAGATATTATCTTTGTGATCCAGGTTGCGATGGAGTATGTATAATTTGTGACATATAGATCCACTGTGTATGTTTCATGGCTATGTCATCTTGATTTGAAATTTCTTGCATAGATCCACAGTGTATTCCGGTGGCTATGCTATATTTTGACGGCATGGATCCACAATGTATGATTGGTGGCCATGACCCATGTCGACAATGTCATCAGTCTGTGATATGAGTATGGGAATGCCTACCTCAGAATTGATATATATGATACTCTGTAGATGCCTGATTGTTCACAGGTTTTCGATTAGATGTGCTCCTGGTTCTCGACACACACATGCAGCTTACAAAGTTTATCGACTGTCACTAGTTCCAATCTCATACTTTGGGGGGCATTCTGTTACCCATGATTTTGGTCGTCATGATGATGTATTGATGATGGTGTACTTAGGCTCTCCATTATAAATTTTTCCTGAGAAAAGTTACCTTCATCTCTTTCCAGAAATCACAGTTTTGAGGAAGGTTCGCAGGCTGCTAATACATTTACCTACGAGAATGCATGATTCTCACAGGCTGCCTTAATCCAGGGTGTGAGAAGTTCGCACTGTGTCTAACTACTAGGGTGCGAACTCTTTCTAAAGAAGGGAAAAAGATGAATTATCTAACCTTCTAGAAGGGAATCTTCTAGAAGGATGAGATGGCATTCGAATGGTTATCTAAGTACTGGATTTCCTGATATTTTGGCATCATTATTATCCAAGTAACTAATTCATTCTCTCCTATATATTGAGGGGATTCTCATGGAAAAGGTTAGAAGAAAACAAGGTTAAGTGAGATATTGGAGAATTAGTGAAAGATTGTATGAAGGACTGAAGCTACAACAACTAGAGAACTCCAGCAAGTTCATCAAAGGTGGTTGATCTTCTTCATGCAAGTGAGCAAGTGTGTGTGTCAGAGCCAAGGGCCATCGAAAGGAGGTTTGCAACATCAAGGCTCAGGTTGTAAGCTTTGCTTTCTATCAATATAATACAGTAATGTGTCCCTTTCCCATAAAGTTAGTTTCTCTTTATTGTATAACTCTTTGATCATATACATAGATTAACTATTGAATAGATTGTGTTTTCTTCACTTCGATTGGTTTGTATTGTCTTGATCTTGACTGTAAAAGATAATTGGAGTGAAGCAGGAACAACAAAGAAAAAAGGAAGCGATTATAAGGTATGTTCTTTAATCGTACCTCTTAGTATATTCAATAGTTTAAATCTAGGGAAAGAGTATCGTTCTGTCTTGCTTTGTTCTAGATCCAGGTGGATCTAGGGAGATCAGTTTGTGTCCACACTTATGGATTTATCCAATAACAATACATAAGAAGTACATTTTCCTTATAAAACAATACTTACCTCATGTATTTGCCAAGTACATAAATAATTTGTTTTATGTTGTTGTCAAAGTCATCTGGGAGAGATAAAGGTAGAACATACTGTAACAAAAAACAAATAATTATTATTTGTTTCCAAAAAATGTGTACCAATAAGAAAATATATTATAACCTACTAATTACCTTAATGAAGGTATGCCAGTCATGTGTTTTAACCCCGCCAAAATCACCTTTTTTAGTTAAGATATTTTGTATGTTCAAGGAAAACCCCGTCAGAAACCTAATTTTTCGAATGACCTTGTTTACAATATTGCTCTGTTGCTCCGTAAATAACCAAGGAAGACTAGTATTTTGTTCACGACCATCGCCATTAGAATTAATAATAATACTTTGCAAGGCATGATTAGCTTCTCGGATATCACAACAAATCTTTCCAATTCTCTCTTTGTCAGTCCTTCCATCTAATATTCTCCATAACAATTCTGTTATGTTCTTCCCGATATGCATTGTATCAAACAAATGAACTATTTGTAGGTGCTCGTAGTATGGCAATCTACTAAATTGGATTAGGTAACTTTTCATTCCTCGTGGAAGCCCATTCGTGCCTTAACAACATTCATGAAACATCAACAAATTGAAATTAACACTAATTAATGGGACAAAATGAAATTAATACTAATGAAATAAACCAAAGATTTATATAATAGGTCA
>ML789590.1:113260-130056 GCA_009831015.1 Picea engelmannii
TCGCAACTATAGCAATTGTGTCACAAAGTCTCTTAAAGTCACGTATATATAGATAAAATAGTCAACTAGCCGTTAACACCGACCAATGAGATAGGTAAACTTTTCGTCGCTATTGCCACGAAAGATCATCGCTATAGAGACAAAAATCTTGACTAGGTTAAATTAATATTTTCATCGATATTGCCATGAACTTTCGTGGCAATATCCACGAAAATCCCGCCTTGTTTAAAAAAATGATGAAACTAGTGGAAGCGTGGAAAATTTTCGTGGAATAATCTGCCCATATGTAGTAGTGAGGGTATCTAGCCCAAAATCAACTTGAGAGGATTCCACTCATCATTGTGGGTATACCTTCAAGTGACCCCCGTAATACGTGCAATCTCTACACCGATATCAACAAAGTAGGGTGAGTAACTCTGTCAATCTCAATGCAACCTCGGGTTTGACCCTTGTGTGAGAAGGGCTTCCTAGGACAAAATGTTGCAAATGGAATTTGACACTCCTTATCACAAGATTCTATTGTGTGTTTTTTGCTTTGGAGATTGTATCTCACTGCCTATTCCAAAGCTCTATCCTAGCTAATGTTGGTGTAAAAGAGCCCTAGAAAAAGTTACTAGTTAAATTTTAAAATTGTGCAGTATTATTAAAGGATGTTGTTACTCAAAAGGAGACAGAAATGAAACCGATGTTGTGTGAAACTCTGAACCAAAAATGCATAAATAGGAATGAATGATACAAAAAATTTTGTTCGATGAATCCTATTTATAGGAGTGAGAGAGGAGTTTTCTGGAGCAATGTGAACTACAATGTATGATCTTCTCTGAAATGTAATATCAAACAACCATGAACAATGCAAATTCTCTATTGATTCTTTTTCAGTACTTGAATGCCAATATTTTCAAATAAAAAGTTGCTTAAAAAAGAGAAAATGTTTTTAATTTTCATTAGAAACCAAACAATAGTGGTGGAATTAAGAAAAACAAGCAACCAACGAAAAATAAATATCCAACAAACCCCCAAACTAATCTTTCAATGAAGACAAAAATAACAAACTGACAAGACTAGTCTCTTCAAATGCATATGGATAACAATTTTCCAAGTAATAAGCAATTGAAAAGAAAAAAATATCTCAACTTTTAAACCAATCAAAGGCTCTCAACTCAACAAGCACTCAGATCTGAAAACCATAGATTATATCCTTGTCGTGAAAAAGTCAAGAGGTAAAAATTGAGAAAACATGATCAAGAAGAGATTAATCATTCACGCGATTTGAATTCAAGAATCATTCAATCATTGGCCAGATAAGTTCTTCCTAGACACACAAACAAATCTGGGCATCTGAGGGCACAAAAGACTTAATCCAAAAAAATTTCAAGTGGGTTCGCAGGCTGGAAGTGTGGTACAGTGCGAGAATCAAGGATTCTCGCAGGCTAGACACAGGCAGAGTGTGAGAAGTTTGCACTGAAATGAACTGCAGGATGTGAACTCTAGTGGTTCTCACAGGCTACAGAAGGGTGTAGTGCGAGAAGGCCTGAAATCAAGCAAATTTTGGAAAAAAGACAAAATTTTTGAAGGAACTTCTTGATCCAGGGAGTCTATAAGGGTATCCTCAAGACTCAGAGATTGATGGGAATGAAAAATGGTAAGCTAAGAGAAAATGGCCAAGGAAAAACCACAAAAAATGGGTTGTATCCCTAGTGGAGTCTCCAATTTTGTTATCAGACAAATCGACAGGTGCGGACACTAACATATCTCCCTAGATCCACCTAGATCTAGAACTAAACAGGACAGGACGTGATTCTTTCCCTAAGTTGTAGCCATTGAATCTACTAATAGGAAGGAATAAGTGGCATACCTTTATATTGCTTCCTTAGATATCTGTTGTTCTCGCTTCTCTTCGGTGCTCTCATGAAGTCAAGTCTAGGAAAACAAAAACCAACCAAAGTGAATATAGTAAAGTATATTCAATGTCAACCTATGCATATGATCAAGGAGTTTATGGGAAATGGACATGCCGCTATATCATATTAAATGAAAGTAAAAGATACAACCTGATCGCCTTGATGTCGCAAGCTTCCTTTTAGTGACCCTCGGTTCCAACACACACACTTTCTCTGCACTTGCATGAAGAAGATCCAATTCCTCTTGATAGACCAAATAGAGCCTTCAAGCTTCTGTCCAAGCAGGGTTCTTCACACAATTCTTTCACCAATTCTTCATTCAATCTTGCTTAACCTTTTCCATGAGAAACCCTTCAATGTATAGGAGAAGGAGAGATGGTTACATGGATGAGGATGATCTGACCAAATCTGAGAATTCAGAAGAATGAAAACCATACGAATGCCAACTCATTTCCTAGAAGATCCCCTTCTAGAACCTTCGTGACCTCTTCTTCTTTCCAAGCTTAAAAATAGGTTCACACCCTATATAAGGAGCAGACTATGAGAAATTTTCACCCTAAGTGTGGGTGGCCTGCGAGAATGAAGGATTATTGCAACCTAGACCATAGGCAGCCTACAAACTCATCTTAAAAATATGATTTTGGAAGAAGACAGGAGCCATTTTTCTTAGGAAAAAGATCCTTGTTGGGAGCCTGAATACATCACTGTTGAGACATCACCAGAGTGACTAAAATCATGTGTAACACCCATTACCTGCAGAAGAAGTGTTTGAAGAACATTGTTGGCCCTTGACCAAGTTTTGAGGATCCTTGGTCATGTTTGACCTACTTTTGGGATTTCGACAGGCTGTTGAAGGTGGAGCGCAAGTCGAAGCGGAGATCGCGGGATCTCGACCCCTTTCTTAGGGATTTTTGGGTTTTGGATTATGTAACGGGTATGAGGATGTTGGCTCATGGGTTTACCCATGTTTAGGCCCATTTTGTAATGTATAAATAAATGTCTAGGCGATGTGAGAAGTGGCGTGTATGAGACGATATAGGCATCTGTGTGATGATGTGCTAAGTGCAAGTGATAGTTGTATATGTTCTGTGCAGACTATGTGAGACTTGCAAGGCTAAGTGCAAGTGACTATAAGAGATTGAGTAGAATCTTTGTGATGTAACCTAGCTTGGGGAAGGAGGATCTGGTGAGGTGCACGCAGATCTCCTGTCCTATGCGGAGTAGGATCTTGTGGCTATGTGCATGTAGAAGATTGACAAAAGATAATAAAAGAGAAGAATAGTTGGTGGATGTAGCCCCAGGCTGGGGGTGAACCATGTATATCCTATGTTACAATGCTTTGTGTGATGTATTTATGTGCTATGTGTTTACTTGATTAGTGATTTGATGTAAGATGAATGATAGATAGATATGCAATGCTTTGTGCTTAATAATATAAGTAAATGCTGGATCTAAACTATGTGAATGTGCTCAGTGCTCAAATATATTAGATCTGGGTGAATACTGCGATGCTCTGTTGGCACAGGGGAAGACCCAGGGTTCAACTCCAAGAGCACAACAACAAGCCCTAACTACTGGCCCTTTCGTTAACACCTGCGAAGAAGATGTAGTCTCACCCGAAGTAGCTATAGGGGGTTGCAGGACATAGGTGTGTACAACCAGAGGGAATGCATAATGGATTCACAACAATAATACACAATCATCTAGTATTCTTTATCTATCTTAAAACTACTGCGCAAGTTATACTTCAGATCTACTCAATATCACAATAGAAACATATCAAATGAAAGAGAACACAACATCAATCACACACAATACAAGATATACATGGTTCACCCTCTCCCTAGGGCTATGTCCACATAATTGTTCTTTATAATATATTAAGATGAAGCATACAATTCTTGTCTGTGCTCTTAGCTAGCAGATCTTCTTTCTTCTCCTCCCTATCTCTCCCCTCCCTGTGCACCTAGCTGCAGGGTTGATCTTCACACCCAGCTGAAGATCTTACAATACCGAAAGGCTCTACACTTAGCACTTCTCTCTCACACAACAATAATCACTCACGCCAACAACAAAACTAGAACTCACAATACCAACAACCCATCCCTGGTCCTTTAGACCTCTATTTATACATTACAATAGCTCACCGACAACCTTAGGCCGAGACCTAAGTTTCAAAACCCTAGATACCAAAACCTTAGGTGTCTAAAACCTTACATCAACTTGACCCATGTTTTTAGGGCTTCACCAACCTATCTTTCCTTCCTTCTCATGCGGTTCTCCAAAGCATCCAACAGTAGATTTTTCTGCTTGTTGAGTTGTCCACAATCCATCTTCCTTTCAGATCTGTCATCCTCGATCTTCTCGTTTGGGAACCTGCTTTCTCTTACTTCACACCATCTTTTCTGCTCTTCTGCTCACTTCAACCCAATATCAGTCATTGTGTCTTCCACACAATTCACATTTCTCCTTTTCTTCCTTGATCTTCGCTTGCTTCCATAACTAAGGGCCAACATTCCCCCAACGCTCACCTGTGACTCGTCTCAAGGAACTTTAGATATGATCCTTCTGTTTTAATGTGACTTTAGACTACGTGGGGCAGCCTATGCTGCCATCTCTAGTCCTCCCTTCCTTCCTTGTGCAGGCTATCTTTTCTGTGTCTGGTACCCAGTTTCAACTGCACCATGGTACCTAAACCCTTTTCCTTTTTTTTTTACTGAGAGATGCGAGGTAGGTGGTTATCGTAATACAATTTCAACCGGCTCCCATTCACTAATCCCTCGTTCCATTCTCCATTCAAAGTCTTCAAATGTGAAGGTCCTCCTTCTGTAACATAGGCAACCTCATATGGCCCGAGCCAATGCGTTCTGAACTTTCCTGGATGCTTCATGAACTTACTGTCATATGCCAATACCGGATCACCTTTCTTGAATGCCTTATTTTTCATGTGTCTGTCATGGTAGGCCTTCTGTCTTTCTTTCTGAACCTGCTGGTGAAATCCTGCAATAAATTTGTCTTCTTCCAGTTCGACGAACTGTGCAAGCCTCTCTTTCACAACGCTAGTGTCATCCATATCTATAAAGGATGCAATTCTCAGACTAGGAACCAAATATTCCATGGGTACAACTGCTTCTATACCATAGACCAATTTGAAAGGGGTCTGCATGGTCATTTTCTTGCAAGTGGTTCTATAGGCCCATAATACTGCTGGTACTCTCAAATCCCATTCATCCCTATTCACACTACATATCTTTGTCAGCGTTGTCTCTAATATTTTACTAAATGCTTCAACTGTCCCATTTACTTGTGGATGATAGGGTGTTCTCTTCTGATGGTGAACTTGAAATTCTCGATTCAAGGCTTCAACAGTCTTATTGATGAAATGTGTTCCTTTATCACTGATAAGGGTCTTCATGCATCCAAACCTAGTTATGATGTCATCAAATATGAAGCACGCAACTGTATTTTAACTACAGTCCTTAATTGCTCCTTCTTCTTCCCATTTGGTCAAATAATCGGTCCCATTGATTATGTATCTAGCTCTTTTGTGCTTCCCTGGTGGGTTTATAGGTCCTACGAAGTCAATGGCCGATTTCTCGAATGCTTGTAGGGTTAGCTATGGTTCTAAAGGCATTTCATCTCTTCTGGATGGTTTCCCAACTATTTGACATGCATGGTAGGCTAGGTAATAATCCTTAGCATCTCTGTGTAGAGTAGGCCACCAAAGGCTAGCCTTAATAATATTTTGTGTTGTTTCTTTCCCTGTGTAGTGTCCTCCTGCGATGCCTTCATGTGCTTCTACAAGGATCAATAGTCTCTCTGATTCCATAACAAATGTTATTAGTATCTCATCAGGTCCCATATTGTATAGATGTCCAACTATAAGTGAAACGTCTGCAGCACGCACTACTTGTTGTTTCTTTTGGGTGATTGTATATTCACTAGGTGCCATTCCTGTTGATAGGAACTGGACTATCTCTGTGAAGTGATCATTGATTTTTCTAATGGCCAAAAAATGTGCATCCAACAATGTATCCTCCAAGATAGTAGGCTCTTCTTCATGTTCCAACCTCGACAAGTGGTTAGGGCCTTTGTTCATTCGTCCTTTCTTAACCACGATCTCAAAATCATATTCCTGAAATAGCAGAATCCATCTGCATATTATTCCCCCCAACACTAGCTTGTTGAATAAGTATTTCAACGTAGAGTGATCAGTAAAATTTTTAAAGTGTCCTCCCAACAAGTAGTGGTGGAACTTCTACAACGCATACACCATGGCTAACCATTCTCTCTCAGTGGTGGTGGAGTTAATCTCAACTGTTGATAGCTTTATGCTAGCAAAGGCTAACGGGTGGTTGATGTATCCTGTTCCCGGTTGTGCTAACACAAATCCTAATGAAATGGAAGATGCATGGACATGCACATGAAACTCCTTACTCTAATATGGGAAAACCAAAATAGGCGCAGTAACCATTTTCTATTTCAGTGTGTTGAAACTCTGCTGGCATTCTTCTGTCCAATGAAATTGACAGTATTTCTTCAAAATCTTCTCAATGGGTACAGTAATCTGTGCATAGCCTTTAATGAACTTCCTATAGTATCTAGTATATCCCAACACAGTGCGCAATTGTTTGACTGAAGTAGGAGGGGGAAGATCAACTATAATGGCAATTTTAGATGGGTCTACCAACAATCTCTGCTTACACACAATATGACCTAGAAGCACTCCGAAGGGTGAAAAGAAGATGTACTTCTTCAGGTTTAAGGAAATATGACTCTTCCTGCACTTATACAACATTAGTCTTAAACATTCAATATGATTCTACAAAATTTCGAAAACATTCCAATCATCAAAATATGCTTCCAAGAATTTATGTAAAAAATACTTAAACGCTTCAACCACCACCTTGGAAAAGGCGGCCGGTGCATTCTTCAAGCCAAATGGCATCACTGTATACTGGTAGGATCCCCATTCTGTTGCAAATGTGGTATTTTGATGATCTTCCTTGGCAATCTGTATCTGATGGTATGCTAAAAATCCATCTATAAAAGAATATACCTCTTGTCCTCCTACATTGTCTAAAGTTTCATCAGTAAATGGTGTAGGGAATGGTTCATGCAAACAGGAATCATTTAGCTTCCTGAGATCTACGCAGATCCTGATCTCTCCTATCTTTTTTTCTTGTACCACCATAAGGCTAATCCATTCTAACTCTTCAATAGGTTCTATGATCCCTACCTCCAGCATTATGTTGAGCTCAATCTTCACTTTCTCGTTATATTTAGGGTTCAATCTGTAAGGTMTTTGTTTGACTGGTCTAACATCTGGTTTCAAAGGGATCCTCATCTCTCCCATTGGCCCTTTAATGCCCTTCATCAGGGATTATTTTAAGGATGGAAATTTAATTTGAAATGTAGAAACCTTGGCGAATCTTACTAATCCTTCATATGTCAACTATAAATGTTTGGCGATATTTTTGTAAAAATATTCAAATTTCTAATTATTTTATATAGTTTTTATAAAATTTTGGCGATTTTTAAGGTAAAATAATTTTATCCTATAGAATTTGGGCAAATAATTTTTAAAATAGCGAATCTTTTTTTTGGAAAAACCATGGAAAATTAGCCCATGAGAGAAATTTAGCCCCTAAAATCATCCCCGCGGGCCTTTATGTCAGTGAACTTGGTTGGAAACAAGTCTTGATATTCATGCAGTAACTCTGTAATCTTGTCAATAGTGGAAACATCCAAATAATCTCCAACATTTGCAAGTTTTGGTGTCTTCTCTATTCCAATGTTGACTTTATTGATCTTGATCGACTGTCCAATGAAAGGTAGCTCAATTCCTGGTCCTTCTATGTCTTTTTGGGCTTCTGTTTTGGTGATGTTCACCTTCCTAGGATCATCGTCTTTATCAACATTGATGTTGTAACAACCTTGCAGTTTCTGAAGAGGCGCAATCCATTCATCATCTTCTTTCTCCAAAGGGAAGCTAGGTGCCTCCTTGAACACTTTCTGTCTTAAAATCTGTAACACTTGATCCATTATAGGATATTGGCTTTCAAATAAGAAGGTAGTTACAAAGTTCTGGGTCATACCTTCCTAATCTGCAGTGATGAGGCACAATTCTGCTTGTATGTACCAGTTGATAGGGATTGTGTCCAGCGTGTTGACACATTTATGCACCCACTACTCTTGAGGAATGTTGTTCTAGGCTTCCTCGCATCTTCTCACATGGTCTTTTAGGTAGCTTCGACCTGTGTATCTAACTTTCCAGCTTTCTACTTTCTCTGAAAATCGCATTGTCATCAAAGTATGACATTGTACCCAGTCTGTAATATTGTTTTTGTGTGTACCCCACCATCTTGCTGGAGTTGATTTTAGGGCCTCATCCATTTCCAACAATCTTTGTTGTGTTGGTACAATTTCTTCAAAGTTCACCAAGAATGCTTCTAAATGATTCAGACCGTCAAAGGTGGGCAAGTTACTCATTGTTGTGACGATCCAGAGAACTTATTGAGTTAATCTAACAAATCTCTTTGTAGATACTTCATACATTTTGTTCTTCTAGTTCTCCAGTGCTTTTTCTGAATCCAATGAATATGCGCTATCACTTCACCAAATCAAATTCCCATCCATCGTAGGATTAATGTAGTCCTACTGTCTGGCTGTTAATTTGTATACATTTTCTAGTTCATACGCATGGTCTTCTTCTCTGATGGGTTTTGTGTATCTCTGACCTTCATCGGGATATAAAGGTGCAATGACCCTAAGGCCATCTCCTTCAAACATCATTTTTATTTTATTTAAATCAACCACAGTGGAGTTATTGAAATCCCAATCAATTCCTAACAGTGTAGGGTAAGGCCAACTACCATCAACTATGTCAATCACCTCAAAATTTACAAACTTCCTCACTCCGTCGATGTCCACAGTGACATGTTCCAATCTTCATAAGGGACTTACAACTTGTTGATTGGCCATCCTAAGCATGATATGGGAATAGATCAATTCTTTTTTCCCATCAGTGCCTAGGTCTACTTCGTCGTGACATTGACTTCCGACCCTAAGTCGAGGACCACATAGTCTATATCATACTCTCCAATTTGAGCATTCAAGTGTAGTTCCTTATTTTTCATTCTCTTTTTTGAGACTTGGTGTACTACTCTATTAAGTAAAGGATATACCCTTCCTATCTCATATTGTCTGAGAAAATTTTTCAGTTCTTGTATGGATTTCTCATCTTTAATCAACTCTATAAACATATACAAGAAACTGACAAGTTTACTCACCTCTTTTCCATCTATGGGTGAAGCAGACTGATCAAATGCCAGAGGCATTCCACATTCTCTTAATTCTAGTCATGTCTTCAATGAAGAACCTTGGTCTCTCCCAAATTCTTTTCTTGCCTCCTCAAAGATTTGACTTTCTTTCTTTGCATCAAACACTTGTGCCTTCTTTGTAGCTTTCCTGACTCCTAATTCTTCTATAGTATTTCCTTAGATCACTCTATCCTCTCATGTAACAATGCCTCCTCTAGTGATAAAAATGACTCTGGGATCTGCTCCGCGAGGTTTTGCTGAGGTCCCCGTCTCTCCTGAAGTTTAGCCAGCAATGCTAGACATTCCTCGATAACATGCTCGAAGGAGTTTCAATAGCTACAAGTGGTACAAGGGTTCTGACAGTCCCCTGCCAAGTGTCCTGGCTGTGTGCAGTTATAATAGATTATCTGTCCTCGACGTCAACCAATACCTCCTCCTCTTCCTCTTCCTTAGAATCCACCATGAGGGTTGATTTTTCCTCTCCCAGGGGAGTTATACTGCGCGGTGCTTCCTTCTTGCTGCACTTCACCTTGAATGTTGTATATATCCCTCGACCTTTAATGCATGAGATCGTAAGCCCTAGAATCCTTGTTATCATGTCCTACCAACTTACAGAACGTGTAATACATATTTGTGGGTGTTTGAACATATTTTTTGAGATAGTAACATTCACTAGGGCAATGTCAATTTCTACATACCTCGCACCAGGGTAGGGTAACTTGATTCAAGGGGCTCAGAGATCCAAAGGCCAAGTATTCATGGAATAAGGGACAATTCTCCTTGTCATGGATTTCTGATTTGCATCCAATACACAAGATGTATTCTCTTTTATCTTTTCCCTTGTCTTTCTTCATATATTCGACCTGCAGTGATAGGCTACTTACCTGACTCAAGATTTGACTCATACATGAACTGGATTCTCCCATTGGGGATGATTCTAATTTCATGGATATTTCCAGTGCCTCAGCCTATGAAGTAATATTCTGTTGCATTAGAGGAACTTTGATGTGTGGCAAGAGGGAAACAATGAACCATTCCTTGTTCTACTCATCTAGGATCTAGAAACTCAAGTGGCCTGTCGAGGTTTTAAACCTCTGATCGAACTCCCATATGGGTTCAACTATTATCTACTTGATTTATTTCAGTTCTGTAATGCACTATGACTCTGACTTGGGTTTATTGAGTTCATAAATTAGCGCGTTCTTGATCTCATTCAGTGGTTTAGGCTGGGCAATTCCCTTAACAAACTTCATGTACCAGCTCAGTGCATGGTCTCTTAGGGTAGTACTAAACTGAGCTCATTTGACAGCTTCATCGGTGATGTTGTTAATACTCCATACGGCTTCACATAGAAACCAATGCTGATCGAGATCTTCAGATCCATCTCCTCTGAAGTTGGGTAACCTCATATCATCTTCCATAGATATTCCTAGGTTTCCTAACTAAGTATGTGGAAGATTACTAGTAAAAATTCTTTGAGCGCTCTTGTGACTCTGATTACTCTGATTGCTTAATGCTGCTGAAACAAAAATAGGATTAATAATACTTACTTTGATAGTCAGTGTAGTTCCTGAATTTTCTGTCTCTTCTCGGTGAGGTTCCTCTGTCCTAGGGGGTTTTGAATGCTCTTCATCTGTCAGATCTATCTCTTCTCCACTGTAGAAATCCTCGTCCCCGTAGTTCTTCTTAAACAGGTTCACGAGAGGAACTTCTCTGAACACTCTCCAACTTTGCGTATGTCTAGCCTCTATGTCGCTGTCGCTGTCTAAGTTCTTGAACATTAGCTCTTCAATCCAACAGACTACTGTATCTTCAATATGTTCTTCTCATGTAGTAGCATCTTGATCCTCAACTTTAGAAAGTGTAAAAATTTTCCTCTGGGTCCCTTAAAGGAATATCTCTTGGCTTGGCTATATGACTCTACTTTGTCAACAACAAACTCAGTGATATACCCTACATTGGTACTATCAAACCAGTGATCTACCGCTCTTGACACGACATTGTCAACTCTCTTGACCTTCTTGATCAGCGCCAACATCCAAACCACAGGTGGCCTAGATCTGATCTCGAATTGGGTATCTGCTAACCTAGCTAGCCACTCATATAACTCCCTATGGATTCCTCCAAAGAAAATCTTGTGTATATCAGTAAAGATATATCTTTCCAGCCAATCCTCTATACTAAGATTAGGGTTCTTGTTCTGGGCTTCAATGAAGTCCTTTTCTTGATCCTCTATCCACTTCTGAATCTTTGTCTTCGATGGAAACCACCTTGACATTCCCTCAAGAATATTCCCGTCTTGACAATGGAACCATTTGTTGGCACAGGGGCATATCCAGGGTTCAACTCCAGGAGCGCACCAACAAGCCCTAACTATTGGCCCTTTCGGCAACACCTGCGAAGAAGATGCAGTCTCACCCAAAGTGGCTATAGGGGGTTGCAGGACACAAGTGTCTACAACTAGAGGGAATGCATAATGGATTCACAAAAACAATACACAATCATCTAGTATTCTTTATCTTCCTTAAACCTATTGTGCAAGTTATACTTCAGATCTACTAAATATCACAATAACAACATATCAAATGACAAAGAACACAACATCAATCACACACAACACAGGATATACATGGTTCACCCTCTCCCTAGGGCTACGTTGAGAGAATTGTGATTTATAATATATTGAGATGAAGCATACAGTTCTTGTCTACTCTCTTAGCTAGAAGACATTCTTTCTTCTCCTCCCTATCTCTCCCCTCCCTACGCACCTAGCTACAGGGTTGATCTTCTCACCCAGCTGAAGATATTAAAATACCAGAAGGCTCTACACTTAGCACTTCTCTCTCACACAACAATAATCACTCATGACAACAAAAAATCTAGAACTAACAATACCAACAACCCATCCCTGGTCCTTTAGACCTCTATTTATACATTACAATAGCTCACCGATAGCCTTAGGCCAAGACCTAAGTGTAAAAAACCTAGATACCAAAACCCTAAGTGTCTAAAACCCTAGGTCAACTTGACCCACGTTTTTAGGGATTGAACATCATGTCTTTCCTTCCTTCTCATGCGGTGCTCCAAAGAATCCAATGGTAGCTTTTTCATCTTGCTAAATTGTCCACAATCCGTCTTCCTTTCAGATCTATCATCCTCTATCTTCTCGTTCGACAACCTACTTTCTCTTACTTTGCACCGTATTTTCTTCTCTTATGCTCACTTCGACCCAGTATCAGTCATTGTGTCTTCCACGCAGTTCACATTTCACCTTTTCTTTCTTGATCTTCGTTTGATTCCATAACTAAGGGCCAATATGCTCTGTGATTAGTGTTTTAACCGCAAAGTAGATACTGGTTAAATACCAATGAAATGTAACTTCTAAGTGCTTTGATAGAATATTGTAATCATAGATCTATGTCCGAGCTAAGGTTGCAGACACTGGAGTCCTGCAACTACCCCTGCCTCTACCTCAGGTGAGACTTCATTTGCTAGGTGTTGCCGAAAAGGCCGGTAGTTATGGTTTTGTTGGTGTGCTCTTGAGTGTTGAACCTCGGGTCTGCCCCTGTGCCAACAAATGGTTTTGTTGCCGGGACCTGAAACTGTGATTGTTGGGAACTGAAGTAAATAAAAAGAGAAGCTTTGTGCGTAGATATGTTGTTGAAGTGCACAGTTTTTGACCTGAAACTGAGATTGCTGGGAACTGAAGAAAAGAGAAAGCTCCATGCGTAGATCCTTTTCCCTAGTGCGCAGTATTCTACTTGACCTATAAAGCTCTGTGCTAAGAAGAGAAGTCAGATATGAAGAAAAGAGGTAAGATCTTGAAGCTTTGTGCTCTGATAAAGGTAAGAACAATGAAATTTTTTGATTGAAAAGTTAATATTAGTGGAAATTTTTATTTTGAAAGTATGAATCTAGGTATGTTTGATAAATTTTGTCCTAGCCTGAAAAATAGGGTATGACTAGAAGAAATAAGATTTGATATGAGTAGATCTGATAGAAATGATGAAATATATTTTATTCCTATGCATAGAAAGAATGTTTTGACTAACAAATGGATGCAGGATCCTAAAAAGAATTTTCTGCAGGTTAGCTAATATGACCCTAGTACGTAGTACATGAAAGGTTGGGGATCGTTCAAAAGAAAGAGAGGATTAACCCTTTGCTATAGTTGTAGAAGACCGAGACATCTTGATAAGGAATGCTCTGGTAGAAGACCTAGTTGTCTTTGTTGTAAATCTATGGACCATGAAGTTTTGGATTGCCCTAGAATGATTGCTAAGGTTGAAAGAAGGAATATGAGACAATAAAACCCTGAGGAAGATCAAGAAACTAAGACCATGGAAGAACCCCATAAATAATCAGATAATGTATTGCTACAAATGAAAGAAACCCTGAACAATCACATAAATATCAACTTATTAGAGATCTTCAAAGAAAAATAATGCATAGAAAAAAGAATAGGAGACTTTGACATTGACTTTGTTTTGGATGAAGAAACATAGGTGAATATCATGATAGAAAGAACTTGGGAAATTTTAGGTAAGCCTGCTATGATTCCTTCATTGGGAGGAATAAGATTATTCAGAGGAAAGCTGATAACCCTATGTGGAAGACTCACCCAAATATCTATGAGATCTCATGGAATTTCGATAGAGGAAGATTTTGAGGTTGTTAAATTTATTGAGAGCAATGCCCCATTTGCTATGTTGCTAGGAAAAACCTGGATTGAAAGGGATTAGGCCAAAAGAAAAGATGAGGAAGCCTTAGAACATAAGAAGAATGAATTAAAATATTTCATGACTAGGAGGATAACACACTTGATCGAAGAATAGGAGAACAGATTGAAGCTATTTAGAACCAGAAACTTGGATCTCAAATTTGAAAGAACAGAAGAAGACTCACATAAGAGTGGAGCACCTATCCCAAACAAAGAATAAGTATTGCCCTTAAACACTATGAAATAATCTCAACAATGTGAAGTTACTATTTCAAAAGGAGATAGGGATAAAAATGGAAACATGGATACCAAGACAAATATCATAGGGAAGAAGGCTAGAAAGATCAGTAAGAAGAGAGGAAATATAGAAAAGTTGTAGAATGTTCCAGAGGGGACTTCACAGAAGGACGATTTGAAAAACTGGAACTTCGTCGAGATATCAGAAAAATGCAACATGGCACTTCACCATGGCGAAGAGATATGACTGTTGGAAGAATTATGACCGTTAGACTGATGCCCCGAACAATTAGAACAGGAGTTACGATCGACAATCTCATCTTCAGACTGTTGGGACTGCGTCGCAACAGGTAGAACCACATTGATGAAGGAATATTTTCTGTTGGAGAGATTCGTTACTCGCTGCCCACTTATTCTGTCGACTGTTGCACCGAGAAAACTTTTGTGAATTGTATCCAATACAACTCATTTCTACCGCACTGTTTTTACTAAGATCGACACCTGTTCTAATGCTTTGAACACCCATTCATCAATCTGAGTCATCCGATCTTGAGAATGTATGTTGAACAAACTCAACGTAGTTGAAAAGTGTGTAGAAGAAGTTCTAATCAATCTAATGGCCGAGAGAGTGATGTCCACAAAAGTTCAAGCTTCATTGACGCGAGGAGTGCAAGCCTCCCTGTCGATTGCTCATGGATCCGGACCATCCTGAGCTACAACAGAGAAGAGAACCAAGCACCGAGATGACTTGGTGAATGTGAAGTTAATCTAGACTATCCTGCCCGACTACATCCCTCCTTTAGCTGGCGCAGTGAGTTGTGAGAGTGTCCCAATAGATTTCGATTATACCTTGGTTACTGTGTACCTCCCGAAGGGGAGACGTGCAGTTAGAACGAAATAGGATAAGATCGTGACATTGAAATTTAGCGAATTCAATCTAGAGACCGTAAGAACCACAATATGCCCTCCCCTCATAGATACTTGACTAGGATGAAGGGGAAGAACTCGAAAATAATCCCCCAACCATGAATTATGAACCTCACATAGTCCACCATTCTGAATGTAATGAAGATTCCACATTTCGGAAGGCACCAGGAGGTTAACGCGTGTGTTAAGATCCTAATATCATGTTACCACGGAGGCTACCTATGGCTAGATAGATGCATCACAGTCGATCCAACGCTAATCCATAGGATCACTGGATTGAGCATGCAGGGACCTGACCCATAAAACTTCTACCCAGGGAAGGCTCCAGACCGTACACTGGCACAGAGGATTAAAGACACATATGGCGTTGTAGAAAAGGGGATGCGTGACTACAAGGTAGCTTCCATCCATAATAGTTTAGTGTGCCTATCCTGTCAGCTGATCACAAGAAATATGGTGAGAAAGAACAGACCTATACAGGTCACGAGGTTCATTGTTGACCTCACCAAAAAATGTGTAGAAGGACTCCAGATGAACTGGGTGAAGTACTTAGTCAACCAACTCGAATTAGATTGCCATGAAGCTCAGGATCAGGGCTATGAGTTCCATTTCAGCTGGCTGGTGATCCTCATAGCGTTTACTTCTTGGGAGATGCCGAAAGGTGCAACCTTCCCGAAAATTGAAACATTCGAGCCACTTGCTACGAATTTCACCATGCTTTGGTACTCGAGTGATATGGGAAAACAGTGGCAGTTGAACACATCTTTTCACACATACTATCTCTAGTTGAAGAGGTCTATTGGGGTCATCCCTCGTATGACACCGAATACCCTGCACCGGTTCATACCCCTCATGAAGTTCCACAGAGATCGACACTTTATTTATATCATTGCACGTGAAAACGAGCATAAAGAAGAGCTTCAATCATACTATAAGCTCACAGAGGAGGTCATCGAGGAGATAACCAAGGATTGGTCTGTAGAGATCCTTATCCCCGCCGACCCCGCAAAAATGTCTGATCCTGAACTAATTGGAAGCTCAGAGGCCACTCACGAAGAACACGACACACCTGGAACCAACAGAAGGAAGAAGACTGAAGAGGTACAAAACCTGAGCATCACATTAGAAGAAACCACTTTAGCATCACCGGGACGAGGAGGCAATGGTGAAGTAGATAGAGAAGAGACCAATGGAAAATATGATCAACAAAATCCAAGTAAAGTAACACCGCCTAGGGATCCTGTTGATGAGACCGATCCCTCTAAGAAAATAAAGGTTCCCCCTGTTGTTCCAGAGTCTGTACTTAAGGCTTAGAAGTACAGTGTCTAGGCATCCGAAAGTGAGTAAAGGGTAGAGAAGGAAGAAACGTCAACCTTTGGCAAGGGAAACTAGGGATGATTTCTGTGTTGGTGTTGTCTAGCTTCGAACTGTTCTTGGATGTTTATATCCCATTCAATCGCTGCCCATGAACGTTCGAGTTCAACCCGGGTAGTGGTTGTTTTAAGAATAGTATAAAGAAGGTTTAAGGCAATATGTGTTTGATCTGATAGTCCGGGTTCGATATTAGGCTGTCTTGTTACAGGGACAGTCATGGAGGAACAGTAAGATAAGAAAACCTTAGGGGATAAGAAAACCTCAGAGGGAATTTAAGTGCTATCTCAATTTTAGTCGTATAAAAGAGAGTTTACA
>ML789590.1:145984-160859 GCA_009831015.1 Picea engelmannii
AGGAGCCAGCGGCATCCAAAACCCTAACCCAATGACCTGGATTAGTCCAAAATCCTAATTCCTTAACCGGAAATAGAAAACCATCGGCAAAAACCATGTGCCGAAAACCACCTAATATCATGTGGTCCCGGAAATATGTCGTCTCGGAAATATGTCGGCCCGGCGATAATATGTCGGCTCGAAACCGGCGAAAATATGTCCCCGAACCCCCGCGCGGGGGGCTCCGCCCCCCTGCACCCCCCGAGGGGGGGCCTAGCGGCCCCCCCTCTTACCCCCCTGCGCGCCCGGCGCAGGCGCTCATATACTGCTACTCGTGCAAAGAATATAACACATACCCAACAAACTTCTCCAAGAATTCGACATCGTATGTAAGGTCTGACACGGTAGGCAACTTGTACATAGCCTGCAGTTGTTTGGGTCTGAAAGTCTCGATGGTGACCTTCTGCTCAGTGATGATGGTTTTGGTTGGTATGTCCACATGGTCTAATTCCCACCAGACCATATCATAGTAACGGAGTAGTTGTGGCCTGACCGCTACTTTATGCATTCCAGATTGGACGACGATATTATATTTGGTGGTTATGTTGTCTTTTTCATTGTCACTGGAATCATCAGAATGACCAGGTCGGGACAAAGTCGACACTTCGAGGTGACGTATCAGCGAAGTTGTGTAAACCTTATCCCAAAACCTCAACATTGGCTTTAGACGCTTTTCGCAGGGCCATGACGGGAGATCCTGCTTTAGCTCTTCTGTGATAAAAATATGTATACACACATAAATTAGTTCGCTGAGAAAAGTGTGCTCTGCGTAACATATAAATGAATTAGTGATAACAAATAACAACTCTATATATTCAAAAAACTCGGTACGTTTTAAGAACAGATCGGTCAAATCACTCTTAAATATAAATTTAGCAATAAAAAACTCAATCTTTACTTGTCGATTCACCTTGTTTCTAATTAATGCCATAAATTTTGGCGGTTCGAAATGTCAGTTGGCGTAAGGAAGAATTAATACTGCGTCATAAATTGTGCATGCATAAAATCACGGGAAACACCGGCTTAGCTCAATTAATCAGGTTTTACCAAAGTTAATTAATCTTTTGGTACTCGCTGCATCGAGAGTGTTTGCTTTAACCCTTTGAACCTATAACACCTGAGATTGCGATGATTTTCTCTGGTTAATAAAAAACGTAACTATGATTAGGTGCTTAATTAATTACGTGATTATTCATATCGCAATTTCGCGACTCGGAGCTTCGAAGGTATAACTTCCGGGAAGTTTGTATGCAGAGTTGCGAAACCGCGAGATCACAATGATATGTTTTAATTAAAAGGGAGGATAAAATTGGATTAAGTGTTTAATTAATTATGTTTATATCTTTATCGCAACTTTGACAGTAAATCTTTTTAAAAGAAGATGCGCCGAGTTGCGAATTTTCGACAGAACTTAACCATGGCTAAGCTTTTACGTTTAACCTTAACGCGGGTTACTAAAACAAGAAATTCGTGGTTTCAGTTATCGAGGTTATGACAGTAAGACGTTTGGATTTAGTAAATGCCGAGATGTGAAAACTCGATGTTGCTTAACCATAATTTAGGAAAATTTTACTCTTGTTACTGACTTGGGTAAAATTTTAAAACGATTTCGCCGTTTCGTTGTTCGAGACTTGTGAACTATGTGATCTATAGCATTCGACATACGAAATCCCGAGGTAAAAAAAAAGGGGGAAAATTATTTGAACGAAAAGTAGAACTCACCTTGAGAGTATGATAACCATCTCCGCTCGCGTGATGAGACTTCAGAGATTTTGAAACAACAGAAGGAAAATACGAAAACCATCTTTCGATTTCGAGCATTAAGACATGAAATTCAAAATGGGCTAGAAAACAAAGGCGGCTCCAACATAGGCTCCAACTAGGGATCTCGTTTTCTTGTAAGATGGGAAGAACAATAGACCATGTGCCGATATTGGGTAAATGGAGTCAATGGATTTAATCCATCGAAAAGGTTCCTGAGAATAGGATATCGAAGGGGAAAGAGACTTCATTTTTTTACCTTTGAAAAGATTTTCAAACTCAGATACTTTTTTAAACTTAGCTGCAGTCCCTTTCACGACTTTCCCCTTCTCGTTACTGAACTCAGGTCTGCCTTAAGACAATCAAAACAGTTCTAGGAGACCCAACAGATCTTGTGGCTATCAGCTTGCATCAAAAGAAGAAGATTATATGTTTTTAATCAGGAAGCCCTATCTAAACATGGGATGTAGATCAGGTTTTTAAAAAGAATTGGTTACTAGAGTAGAGTGATATTCATGTATAACAGCCTTACATATATCTCAGATATTGCTTCACTGCTAGCGAGCCTGTTCAGTACCCCGGTGAAGTTATCTAGCCCCTTTTACTGAATTTCCTTTCACCACTTTGGAATATATTTGTGCATTTAAATGCTAATACAAGGGCAATCATTTCTGAATTTCCTTTCATCGTCTCTTGGACTAGATGGGGGCAATCATTTCTGAATTTCCTTTCACCACCTGTCTTATAATTTTCTTTTTTAGAGCGCGAAGATGGGGGCAATCGGTTTGTATAAGAGCTGATATCTGTGTAATATTTTGTATTATAGGTCTGTCAACTTACTTTGATTACTCGATACCAACCTTCCCTTAACCTTCACAACACCTTCGTTCTCAGGGAAAAAGGGAAAATAACTTTCTTAGGGTATTCTATTTGAGCAAGCCTCAATCCTCCGAAATCGTTGAAAAACCTAGGAAAGTCAGGATCATTTTAAGCATCCCTTCGTTTAGCAAGGGACCGAGGAGTTGTGAAGACCCGCTTTCTTTCCACAATCTGCTTTGAATCTCTCGAGGTTGAAATGAAATCTCTTCTCCCTACGTATGCGAAATAGAAAGATGCTGACTTTTTAAAGGGTAAACCCGAAGACAGAAAAGGGTGACAGATAGTGATTTATGGACTGAAAAACAGAAGTCAAAAAATCAAAACTGACTCTTGTAAATCTTTTTCGGGGGCACTTTACTTTGACTGACTACTTTAATTTGAGTGACTTGTTTAATTTGTCTTATTCTTTCGTAAACGATTAAACAAGGAAACATTTTGTTATTTATTAGTTCGGACGATGTTACTATCTAAATGAATTTACTTTGGTTTTCTTTGATAGCCCTTCAGAACAAGTCTTTTGGGAAATCTCACATTTACCTTATCGTTTCATTTTCTTTGCACAATATCAAAAATCTTTGGTATCACCTGTTTAAGCCGATTCATTTCCGGCACCAACTTTCGGTTTACTTCTCCTGCTTGTTTTGTGTGCAGCTGGAATCCTGTAAGAGGCAAATACGAAGGTTATCGAGGCTATCTGAAAGGTATCGAAAATTCATGAAAGAAAATCAACATAACAAAACGAAATGGAAAATATATATACACAAGTAAAAATTCTATATATGAATATATAAATCTAAAATTAAACGAACTCCCTTTTTTTTTTTTTTTTTTTTGGGGGCGACTATTTATGTCATATAATGCGTCAGATAATGCCCATTGACAGGGGCATTGAGGATTTCACCGTCTAGATTTTCCAGTAGGAATTTTTTTTTTCCTTCGAGAGCTGAGACTTTGAATGGCCCATACCAGAGGTGATCGAATTTACCATGTTTCGTTGCTTCTTCCCTCCTTGCATCCCACCTTAGTACTAAATCACTTGGGAGGAAATCTCTGTCCTTTTCCCTACGGTCGAATAATGCTTTCATGTTGTCTTAATACTTCTGCATCTTTTCATCTACTTCGACCCTGTGCTGTTGAACCTCGATTAGCTGGCTTATCCTTCTGGTGACATGATTAGGTTCTTCTTTCTGATCTTAACACAACTTCATCACGAGGAGTGCTAGATTTACTAGTAACACCACATCTATCCCATATACCATCTGAAAAGGAGATATGCCGATAGACTTTTTAGTGCCTATGCGATTCACCCACAAAGCGTACTTCAAATGTACATGCCAAGACTTTTTGCTTTCATTCAACACTTTCTTAATTATATTGATCAGGATCTTGTTAGATGACTCAGCCAGTCCATTTCCTTGGGGGTAGTATGCTGTAGAATGGCCAAGAATGATATTACACTTTTGGAAGAAGCTGATCATAGCCATAGATTTGAAAGCTTGGGCATTATCCGTGACTATCTTTCAGGGGCAACCAAATCTTGATAGGATATTGTCTTCTAAGAATTCTATTACCACCGAGTCAGTTGCCCTCTTAGTCGGAATAGCTTCCACCCATTTAGTAAAGTAGTCTGTGGAAATTAAGATCCACTTGTGTTGGGTGCTAGAATGTGGATTAATCTCTCCTATGAAATCTAGCCCCCATTGTTGAAAAGGGGCTTCAGTTTTGACCGGAACTAAAGGTAGTGCCGAGAGTTTCTGTTTTCCTGCAAATAGATGACAAGGGTTATAGGCTCAGACTTTGGCATTAATGTCTGAAAAGAGTTTTGGCCAGTAATACCCAACCCTTAGAATTTTGTAAGCTGTGGCCCTCCAAGCGTGATGTCCTCCAAAAACTCCTTCATGAAATTCACTTATAACCCTTTCTGTTTCCGATTCGACTAAGCAGACTAACAAGAAACTGAGCGGGTCTTTCCAATATAGTTGATTTTCGGTGACACAATACTTAACCGCATGAAGCTTTAAAGTCCTAGCTTTTGATGGTGATAGTTCACTCGGGCATTTTAGAGTCATTAGGTAGGATACTACGTTTCTGTACCATTCTGATGATACAAACTTCTCCTCGATCTTAATTGCACTTGTTGGTTCATCAAGATCGCTTACATTCATATTTTCCTCATAAACCTGTAGGTAGTTTATATCCAGAGCTCTGAGATTTGATTCAGCCAAAAATTTGGCCATGCCTTGTCCTTTTATTAATTTAGTAGGTTTGATTTCCAGGTCAAATTCTTGAATTTTGGCCAACCATCGTCCTCTTTTCTCGTCATTGTCTGGTTGTACCAAAATATCTTTCATAGAACTGGTTGGTACGTACACAATGATCTTGGAGTGCAATACATATGTTCTAAATGCCTTCAGTGATTTTACCATGGTGTACGGTTGTTTTTCTATTATATCATATTTAAGTTCTGTGTCTTTGAGACTCTTGCTGAAAAAGGTGAACGACTGTTCGAAACCCTCTTCGTTCTTTTGGAGGAGCACCACAACAATCGTGTGTTCGGAGGCAAATGAAAAAATAAGAAAGTATTTCAGATAATCGGGACTCGCCAATACAGGTGCCTCGGCTATTACTTTCTTAATATGTGCGAATGAAGCTTTGGCTTCTGTTTTTCACTTTACTTCGCTGTTCTTTTTCAGCATATCTGTGATCAATTTTACAATTTCAGCGAAATTTGGGACAAATCTTCGTAAAAAAATTATTTTTCCTAAGAAAGATTGAATTTATTTTACATTTCTGGGAATGTTTATAGTGTCTATTGCTTCAACCCTCTTAGGATCAATCTTAATTCCATCCTTAGATACAATATGACCCAGTAATTTACCCTCTTGCATGGCGAAGCGCAATTTCTTGGGGTTTAAGGATAGACCAAACCTGCGACATTTTTTGAATGTTTGTTTAAGATGTACCAGATGCTCTTCGTCGGATGTGGAGAAGACTGTTAAATCATCGAGATAGATGACTACAAACTTATCCCTCTCTCTGATGAAAGTGATGTCCATAGTGCGTTGGAACATGGCTCCTGCATTCATCAAACCGAAAGGAATCTTATCATACATGAACGTACCCCAAGGAGTAATAAAAGTTGTTTTTTCTTTATCTTGTTCATTCATGGAAATTTGATTATATCCAGAGAAACCATCAATCATAGATATTCTATTCACCCCAACTACCCTTTCTAGCACAAGATCCATTTTAGGCAGCGGATAGTTGTCTTTAAGAGAGGACTTATTTAAATTTCTGAAATCCATGCACAGTCTGATTTAAGAGAGGATTTGTCTTTAAGGAGGAGAGAAATCGTTCCATTTCTTCATCTCTATCTTTATTTGGTACCAGAAGCTTGTCCTCGCACATGCTCGATACAAGTGACACATCTTTCCACCAGCCGAGATATCAACCTTGACGGTTCTGCTTGACAATTAGCTTCAAAAGAGTAACAATCTCGGGCTAATTGTGATAACCTTTCTTCCATCTGTCTGTCTATGATGTCGATAGTGCACAATTGCACACTTGGTTTAATCATACATTTATCTATTTGAGCTATGTCTGCCATAGTCACTTGTGAGATCTCGACCGAATCTCTTTCCTCTTTTTCATTTAAATCAAGTGAGATTTTCGCTATATTCATTTGACTCAATGCCTCAGCATTACCTTCGCTATCAATGCCTAACAGATTACCATCTATAGAACTAAAAGCCTCTTCTAAGGATTTTGTTACCCTCTTGGCTTGTAGCTTACCTTCTGAGATACTGTGCTCCCATTCTTTTAATAAAATATTTCCTCTGGTCCGCTCCGAAATGGAAAACCTGGGAGTACTTCCCGATTCCCTGTTGTTTATAGCTATTACAGTCTCTTGAAAAGCAACTCGTGCTACTCCAGCTTCTCTTTCTTTGATAGATAAATTTTCCAAAACTTGATTAACAAGTAAGCAGTTGTCCCGAATCACCTCTACCTTGGCGAGTAAATTTCGCTGGGCCGCAAAAACTCTTCTCTGAATCTCCATCGCCTGGGACTGGAACATCCCGATATTTATAACTTTACTTTCGACAATTTCCACTCTATCCTGTAGCTACTCGATTAAGTCTTTTTGCTGGCTCACTTGTATCTGACCATTCCGAACCACCAGCTCTGCTTGTTCGAGCTTAGTTTTGAGCAGATCTATCTCACTTTTATCGGCCAACCTTGCTTGTTCTATCCCTACACTCGCCTGGTCCTTGGAAGCCTCCTCTGCTGTGGCTAGTCTGGCTTCTAGGGTTTTGATGAGGTGATTTTTTCACTTCAGCTGGTTTTTCAGAACCCCGACTGAAAATTGATTCGCTGTGGCATATGCCCCTAATGTCTCGGCTATTTCTGTCATGAACTGTTCATTCTTCTTGTCTTTCCCATCAATCAATACTTTGTACTTCTTGGCTGTTGATTCCCCTTCCTGACAGAATTCTCTCTTTACCACAACCTTTCTCTTCTTATCAAAGAAGAACTCATTTGGGGGGAGCTCTTCCATCCTTATAGGTCTCAATTCTTCATTTAAAATCCACCCTACATCAATATTTCCCTGAGTCAACTACAAGGGAGTAATGGATGCGATGGGATCTCCAATTTGTTTAGCTGGTTGCCCCAGAGTAGTAACCGGAGTTTTCTTTTTCGGCGGCTCAGGAGTCTTTATCTCTATTTTTAGACTCTTAGTTTTCTCTTCCTCGTCCTGGTGTTTTTCTTGGCTGGGTGTCGCATCTCTAGAGCCTTCGGCTTCTTTTTGTTTCACCTCTGTCGTACTCAGATTCTCACCCCGCAATACTGCAGGAAGACAACTGCATCGATGTTCTTGGAATTTTAGAACATTGGCCCTCTCTTCAGGTGCCAGGGTTTGTATCCAGGCCAAAATCTTAGCATAAGATCTTTCACCTCGGAAAATGTCATCCGAGGGAGAATTTTTATGTTCGAACCTTTTGAGTCCGCAACTGGCTAGATGATTACTTACGACCCATTGTGGATCGTGCTTATTGAATTAAATAAAAACCAATTTTAGGTCTTCTAGGGCTGCTACCTCAACTTTAGCATGCCCGAAATCTAATAAAGAATATGAATTTAAATGAAAAGGAAAAGATGGCCATACCTTCTTTGAATATCCCTTAAGCTCCTTGCTTATGCCACCGATTAATGTTTGTCTAGAAACCTCACGAAAAGCCATCTTATCGGGTATGAATAATGGTAATGCATGTAGGGGAATAGAAGCCCCGAAAAATCTGAGATATGCGAATTCGGATTCTACATACCAGTCAGCTATACTACTCAAATTCATCACTATATTGTCTGAGATCCTGGGTGGCGGGTGGCCGAAAATAGTGACATGCAGTGATACCATTACCCACAATTTTGAATGATAGACGTGGATGGCTCGGCCTCTGATGGAGTCCAACTCCAACTCATTAAGGGAAAGGGTGTTAGAAAACACACGACGTCCATAATGTATGCGGACATAAAAAATGAAGCAATCTTTTCACTCTCTTTCTGTGCCCGATACTTTGTAACTCGAATGGTCAAGCTATCCGACAACATTTTCTCCCAGTCAAAGGAGCAACCTTCGACAAATTGATGTATTAGAGGCACCCATTGAAGAAATAAATGTGAGGTGTCCTCTCTCCCGTATAATCTGCAGGTCATCATAGCTATATACTTGAACTGTGGTTCCAAGGAAGCTATTGAATATATACCATTACTGTCTTCCCTGAACTTCACAGGGTGTGAAACCCAATCTATGATTAAGCTGGACATAGTCTTGTCATATTGCACACATTCCTTTTATTTGAACTTCTCCAAGAATTCGGCATCGTATGTAAGGTCCGACATGGTAGGCAACTTGTACATAGCCTGCAGTTGTTATGGTCTGAAAGTCCCGATGGTGACCTTCTGCTCATTGATGATGGTTCTGGTTGGTATGTCCACATGGTCTAATGCCCACCAGACCATATCATAGTAAGGGAGCAGTCGTGGCCTGGACGCTACTTTATGCATTCCAGATTGGACGACGATCTTATATTTGGTGGTTATGTCGTCTTTTTCATTGTCACTAGAATCATCAGAATAATCTACTAATTCGACCTGTAGAACATCAGAAACAAATGAATAGGTTGGGACAGATTCGACATTTCGAGATGAAGTATCAATGACGTTGTCTGAACCTTGTCCCGAAACCTCAATGTTGGCTTTAGACGCTTTTCACAGGGCCATGATGGGAGTAGCTCTTCTGTGATAAAAATATGTATACATACAGAAATTAGTTCGCTGAGAAAAGTGTGCTCTGCGTAATATAGAAATGAATTAGTGATAACAAATAACAACTCTATATATTCAAAAAACTCGGTACTTTTTAAGAACAGATCGGTCAAATCACGCTTAAATATAAATTTAGAAATAAAAAACCCAATCTTTACTTGTTGATTCGCCTTGTTTCTAATTAATGCCATAAATTTTGGCGGTTTGAAATGCCAATTGGTGTAAGGAAGAATTAATACTGCCTCATAAAATATGCATGCATCAAATCACGGGAAACGCCAGCTTAGCTCAATTAATCAGGTTTTACCAAAGTTAATTAATCTTTCGGTACTCGCTGCATCGAGAGTTTTTACTTTAACCCTTTGAACCTCTAACACCCGAGATTGTGATGATTGTCTCTGGTTAATTAAAAACATAATTATGATTATGCGCTTAATTAATTACGTGATTATTCATATCGCAATTTCGTGACTCGGAGCTTCGAAGGTATAACTTCCGTGAAGTTTTTATGCCGAGTTGAGAAACCACGAGATCGCGATGATATGTTTTAATTAAAAGGGAGGATAAAATTGGATTAAGTGTTTAATTAATTATGTTTATATCTTTATCGGGACTTCACGACTCAGGGCTTTGATAGTAAAGTTTTTTAAAAGAAGATACGTCGAGTTGCAAATTTCCGACAGAACTTAACCATGGCTAAGATTTTACCTTTAACCTTAACGCAGGTTACTAAAACAAGAAATTCGTGGTTTCGGCTATCGGGGTTATGACAGTAAGACTTTTGGATTTAGCAAATACCGAGACGTGAAAAACCGATGATGCTTAACTATAATTTAGGAAAATTTTACTCTCGTTACTGACCTGGGTAAAATTTTAAAACAATTTCGTTGTTTCATTGTTCGGGACTTGTGAACTATGTGATCTATAGCATCCGACATACGAAATCCCAAGGTAACAAAAAAAAGGGGGAAAATTATTTGAACAAAATGTAGAACTCGCCTTGAGAGTATGATAGCCATCGTTGCTGACGTGATGAGACTTCAAAGATTTTGAAACAACAAAAGGAAAATACGAAAACCATCTTTCGATTTCGAGCATTAAGACATGAAATTCAAAAAAGGCTAAAAAACAAAGGCGGCTCCAACACCCCCCATGAAACCCACCTCAAGGAAGAAATCTAGAGCTAGTAAGACCAAGTTGCAGATTGTGCTCATGCTTGATGACTTTGAATTCATCATCACAACCATATCAGACACCTCATAGAAGATTATGTAGAACAACGAAGCTAAGAAAGCAACCATGTATGATAGGATTGAGACATAACTCAAAGGGGTACAACATGCCCTTCAATCCATCCATGTAGTATCCATTGTGCCCCTTCTATCAGAAGAACTAGAGTTGGGAGATGAGCTTTCCCAACTCCCCAGAATAGCTGACATGACCGAAGCTCTCCTTAGTCAAGCACAAGAAGAGAGAGAGAACATGCTACAGTGGCCCTAAAGAAAGAACAAGAGGAAATGGTAGAGAAACGCCCAGTTGCATAGTAGGAGAAGGATGATCTCCACACCAAGTTCAAAGAGGAGAGAGCACAGATCCAACAAGAAAAAGAGCAGTTGCTCGCAGAGTAGCTCAGAGTCAAAGAAACAGTCAGCAGATCACTTCACTCTGTGACAGGCTTAGAGAAAAAGGTGGAAGAACCAGTAGAGAAGCAAGTAGCGTAGCTTGCGGAAGCTATCCAACAACTTCAACAGAGAATCACATATCTGGAGCTACGAACAATGCCAAATACCCCATAGGACGTACGAGATCAAAGAGAAGCCAATGCCCAAAGTGCAGTTGAGAGGATCAAAGCATTCACTCTGGAATGTAAACAAATTAGTAGTAGAAGTGCATAGACCTATGAGCACCTTGCTGAGGATCCTGAATTGAAGGCACTAGAGTCATAGCTCTAGGAGGAAAAACAACAAGAAGAAATAGTATAGGCGTAGTTGAATCACCTGTCACCAGTCAAGAGGATGACGAGATCCCAGGAACAACGCACTGCTTAACAACAAGTCCACACCATATAGAGCAAAGTCATGGAAGTGACTCAAAGGCTCCAACCAGTCTAGGACGAAGCGTGCGAACTGTTTGAGGAGATTGAAGGCCGAGGAGCAGAGCTGGAACAATTCCTCGCTACAGTAAAACAACGCTTAGAGGAACCTGTCAACAAAGCAGTTATCCAGGATTTCACCAAGTAGGAGGCCTTGGCACAACAACAGGTCGAAACTGCTTGAACCAAGCTCGAGGCTTTTGAAGTAGAGCTACCCATATCAGCGTGACTCGGGACGTGTCACAGGTGAGTGTTGGGGGCCTGTTGACCCTTGACCAAGTTTTGAGGATCCTTGGTCATGTTTGACCTACTCTTGGGACTTCGATAGGCTGTCAAAGGCAGAGCACAAGTCGAAGTGGAGATCGTGGGATCTCGACCCCTTATTTAGGGATTTTTGGGTTTTTCTTTTGTAACGGGTATGGGGATGTTGGCCCATGGGTTTACCCATGTTTAGGCCCATTTTGTAATGTATAAATAGATGTCTAGGCGATGTAAGAAGTGAAATGTATGAGACGATATAGGAATCCGTGTGATGATGTGCTAAGTGCAAGTGATAGTTGTATATGCTCTGTGCAGGATGTGTGAGACTTGAAAGGCTAACTGCAAGAGATTGAGTAGAAGCTTTGTGTTGTAACCTAGCTCGACGAAGGAGGATCTAGTGAGGTGTGCACAGATATCTTGTCCTATGCGAAGTAGGATCTTGTGGCTCTGTGCATGTAGAAGACTTACAAAAGATAATAAAAGAGAAGAATATTTGGTGGATGTAGCCCCAGGCTAGGGGTGAACCACATATATCTTGTGTTTCTATGCTTTGTGTGATGTATTGATGTGCTATGTGTTTACTTGCTTAGTGCTTTGATGTAATATGAATGATAGATAGATCTACAATGCATTGTGCTTAATAATATGAATAAATTCTATATCTAACCTATGTGAATGTGCTTAGTGCTCGGATATACTAGATCTGGGTGAATATTGTGATGCTCTGTGATTAGGGTTTTAATTACAAAGTAGATATTGGTTAAATATCGATGAAATGTAACTACTAAGTGCTTTGATATAATATTTTAATCACAGATCTGTGTCCCAACTAAGGTTGCAGACACTAGAGTCCAGCAACCATCCCTGCCTCTACCTCGGGTGAGACTTCATCTGCTTCCCAGGTGTTGCCGAAAAGGCTAGTAGTTAGGGTTTTGTTGGTGTACTCTTGAGCGTTGATACCTGGGTCTTCCCTTGTGCCAACAACCATATCCACGAAGAAAGTTGTCAAGAATATGTTGATGATGAAGACCTTGATGAGACATCGGTATCCATTTTATTGCTTGATGAAGGTGAAGTTATCCATACTTGCTTTCCTCCTGCACATCAAGATAAAAAAATATTTGGCTTCAATGATACAAATGATCTTGTAGAGGACCCCTTTGATGTGGTTGATCAATAAATTGACGATTTCATACATGTGGAGAGGCATAGATGGGATGTGGTTTGTTTCAATTTTGATAAGATGCCATTTACGATGTTGAAGGTGGTTCTAAAAAAAAAAGGGCTTGAGTTTTCATCTTCATAGGATGGGTCTTCATGCATATATGATTCAGATGCTTGGCATGTTGGTGATGAAATAATCACAGATTTGTTCTAGGATGATCTATCACAACATACTCATGAATATTTCCAACCACCTTCATGCCTAGTTCTTGATGGATACCAGGTTGTGGCCAACCTAGAGAAGTCAAAATTATCACCCTACAAAGAAAACAAATTTTCATCTTGAAGCTTTTTACAATGATTCACGGATGAAGAGGCAACGTCTTTCTTTCTCCAGATATCAGACTGTCCCTTACCCTTTTTCTTCTTCTTCTCTAAGGAATCATCGAGATTTCTTGGGATCTCTCATATCTCCTCAGTATTCAGGAAGCAACGATCATGATAATGGGGATGAAGATGAGCCATCATCTACATGATGAGGTAAAAGTATAGCTCCTAATTGTTTAGCATGGTATTACGCTCATTCATTAGCTTGTCAACCCAAGGCTCAATGTATGCTTACGAGGAACTCTGTGAAGTTTACACAGAAAAGAGAACTGACACAATGTAAACTATGGATACAAAAGAAATGTGTCACAATACTTAGATCTTCAATCTTGTTTTGGTATTTCTAAGGACTAAGTTTTCTGAGATATAATAATCTTAACCCTTGAATGTTCACTTAATCAAAATTCATAAGTACTATTGTTCTGTAGAAAATGTGAACACTTATCAAAAATAAATATTAATATCTATGGAATTTATAAATTATTATCATACTAACATAGCAAGAATAGACATAGAAATCTTAGCGGTCTCCATTCTCAGCCCTGTGAATGATGTCAAAAATATTTTAGTGGTAGGATCTACACATACGTAGATTGTTAAGGTCCTAACCCACACATAGTTAGATCAATGTATTCGGATGTAATAAAGGTCAATATTAATAAGGCCTTTCAATAAAATAGAATAAGGCAGATGTAAGAAGACCTAATAGAAGCTTCTGCTTCCAGAAGGATCTTCCTCTAGATGCTTCTCTTAATAGACATATTTAATATAAATAAGGGTCGAGGGCATGAGAACCCTAGCTTGGAGATTATTGTAACAGAGCGTTGCTCGATTGGAGGTTGCCCCCTCGAAGAGGCCTGTGAACATTTCTTTCTGAATCAAAGTGTTATTTCTATTGCTATTGTTATATCATTTCTGTGTATTGTGAAGTTTATGCTGGATATTTTACTGTTATTCTGCCATTTCTATCATTTTATTTCTGTTCTGCATATTTTATATATCTGGTATCTTGCAAGTGGTATCAGAGCACTTTCCTTGGCAGAACTTGTGGGTATTTTTTTTCCAGGGTAGAGACGTATTCTAGCATCTTTAAGCCATAGAGATCTATCGTTACGCGCATAAACCCACGGTTGAGGGATTCATACACGCAGGAAATACAAGTGGTTCTTAAGCGCACATCTGTTGGCCACCCTTGTAACCCCTGTTGGTACCCCTTCGAGTGGTAGCGCATCAAACAACACCTGTGTACGGATCGACCTAGATTGCCTGAAGCCCTCTTTAGATAAACCTATTGGCCGTCGGACTGCTACAGTGTCACCGAGAACAACACTCGGGAAGATACTCTCTAGTACCTGGGTAGTCGGGTAGTAAGGCTAAGGGTACGGTCTATCCTCCTTAGTTAGTGCCCTGAGATATTGGGCCGAGTACTACTGTTGGACCCCACACATATATTAGAGAGCTATAGCATAGGGCAAACCCTTGTCTGTAGAACCCTTGAATACCTAACCCTTGGCGAACATGAACATAAACATAAACAAATTAAATTGGTGAGATCTATTGCCGCACATCTATGTTCGGGTTGCTAAGTAAATAAACATTTCTCTCTGGTTCAGAATTTGGGGATTTCATCACTGTAGCATTCTTCAGACCAAAGTATAACCCTGCAACTATATAAAGAAAAAAAAAAAAGTCTGGAAATTTTTTCACCATTATTTGAGACCTATTCCATTTGATTCATCTCTTCTCCCTTATCACATTCATCCATATCATTTTTCTGCAAAAATTTCTAACCCCTCCCTCTCCCTTTTTAGTTCACCCATCATCATGGTCCATACCCGTAGCCAAGAACTAGAGTATCGCTTTAACACCTTGCAATCTGGTTTCCTCGAGACCCAACAAGAAGTGCAACAACTCGGTGCTACTGTTGCCTCCCGTGATGCATCCATAAATGCATCCGTAAATGTAGCC
>ML789590.1:175320-186531 GCA_009831015.1 Picea engelmannii
TATTTGGGTCATATTGTATCTCATGAAGGTGTCAAGGTAGACCCTAACAAGATTAAGGCCATGATGGACTGGCCGATTCCCAAAACATTGAAGAATCTTAGAGGATTTTTGGGTTTGACAGATTACTACCACAAGTTTGTTCGACACTATGGAAGAATCGCAACACCTTTAATGACACTAACTAAGAATGATGCATTTTCATGGACTCCAGAGGCAACTATATATTTTGAACAACTTAAAGAGGTGATGTGCAAAGATCCTGTTGCTGGCCCTTGACCAAGTTTTGAAGAATACTTGGTCATAATTGACCGTTTTGGGACCGTGACAGCTTGCCAAAGATGGAGCACAACGTGAATCAAGAAAGACCTATTTTTGGGTACCTTTTAGGGTTTTTGGGTTGATGTAAAGGGAAAGGGATATCGACCGGTGGGTTTACCCGTTTAGGCCCATTTTGTAATCTATAAATAGATACTTAAGTAGTATATATGATAGCTGAGTGCAAATAGTAGTACCTCTATGTGATGTATAGCTAAAGGCTTAGTGCTAGTAGCTATATTTGCGTGATCGGATGTATAGTGCTCTGTGCAGGATTGTAAAGAGATCAGAAGGGTAAGTGCAAGTTGTTGCAGTTTTGTGTTGAAGTGCAAGGAGGAAGGATCTAGCGAGCTGCACAGATCTTTTGTCCTGTGTGAAGTGAGGGTCACTAAAGCTCTGTGTTGTAACCGCTTGACTGAGATAATATAAAGAAGAAGACTTTGTGGATGTATCCCCAGGGTGGGGGTGAACAGTGGTAACTGTGTGTATTGTGCTCTGAATGTGCTTATCTCCTTTTTGGCTAAGTGCTTGTTGTGATTAAGTAGATCTAGTTATGCTCTGTGCTTATGATATATGAATGAATGTTAGATCTGATAGATGCTTAGTTCCTAATCTGCTGAATCTAATCTATATTTTTGTGGCTAAGTACCAAATCATCTTTAGTCTAAATATTCACTGCGATGGTTTGTGCTTTCTACAAAGTACCATAAGGGATAAATATTGATGAATGATCTATGCTAAGTACCCTATAAAAGATATAATCACAGATCGGTGTCTCAGCTAAGGTTGCAGACACATGAGTTCTGCAACCACCCCTGCATCTACCTTGGGTGAGACTTCATCTACTTTGCAGGTGTTTCCGAAAGGGTCGGTAGTTAGGGTTTTGTTGGTGCACTCTTGAGCGTTGAACCTTGGGTCTACCCCTATGCCAACAAATGGTTCCATTGCTAGGACCGTAACTGTGATTGATGTGAACTAAAGAAGAACAAGTTGTGTGCGAAATAAGCTCTACACATAGATCTGTTGTCCTAGTGCACAGTATTCTACTTGACCTACGAAGCTTTGTGCTGAGAAAGAAAGGTCACATCTGAAGGAAAAAGATGAGATATGCAAGAAAAGAGGTGGATACTGAAGAAAAGAAGTCATATCTGAACGCTTTGTTCTCTAAGAAAGGTTAAAGTGGAAGTTTCTAAGTCAGATCTACAGAAAGAGGTAAGATCTATAAATCTCTGTGCTCTAATAAAGGTAAGAATAGTTCAAGTTTTAGATCTGAAAGCTTTGTGCTTGATATAGGAAAGATAAGTGGATATTTTTTGTTTCTGAAGCGTGAATCTAGGTATGATTGATAGATTTAGTCATAGCTTGAAAACTAGGGCATTGTTAGATGGAAGATCATTTGATAGATTTGATAAGAATAATGATAAATATGTTATACCTATGCATAGAAAGAATTTTTGGACTAACCAATGGATGGAGGATCCTAGAAAGAAATTTTTGCAGGCTATCCACCATGACCCTAGTGCTCAATATAGAAGAAGTTGGGGGTCATTTAAAAGAAAGAGAGGATTGACCCTATGTTACAGTTGTAGAAGACTAGGATAGCTTGCTAAGGAATGCCTTGGGAGAAACCCTAGCTGCCTCTGTTGTAAATCTATGGACCATGAAGTATTGAATTTCCCTAGAATGATTGCTAGACTTGAAAAACTGAATATGGAACAAGAAAACTTTGAAGGAGATCAAGAGACTAAAATTATGGAAGAACCCCAAAAATAATCAGAGATCATGTTACTGAAACTAAAAGAAACCCTAGATGATCATAAGGATATCAGTTTATCAGAGATCTTCAAAGAAAAGGATAAAATCAAAGTAAGAATAGGAGACTTCGACATTGAATGTGCTCTAGATGAGGGAATACCGATGAACATTATGACAGAAAAAACTTGGGAAACCCTAGGAAGGCCTGCTCTGGTCCCTTCACTAGGAACCATCAGATTATTCAAAGGAAAAATGGTAACCCTATGTGGCAGAATTACCTAGATAGCTATGAGTACCCATGGAACTTCGACAGAGGAAGAGTTCGAAGTCATTAGATTTATTGAGGACCACACCCCATTTCCATCTTTGTTAGGAAAGATATGGATTGAAAAAGACTAGATCTGGAGGAAAGAAGAACAAGAAGCCCTAGAACAGAAGAAGCAAGAACTCATGGAATTTATGACTAGAAGGATCACCTACTTGATGGAGGAACAAGAGAACAGATCTCCACTGTTAAACACGAGGGACCTAGATTTAGAAGATATAAGAGCGTTAGAGGAACCATAGAAGACCAAAATACCTAATCTATATGATGAAGGAGTATTACCCTTGGATATGAAGAACGACCCTAAGCAACACAAAGTGACTATGTCAAGAGAAGATAAGACTCAGAATGGAAAAGGGATGATCGGGACTAAGCTCACTGGAAAAAAGGCTAGGAAGCTAAGTAATAAGAGAGCCAAAATTGGGAAGTTATGGAAGACTCCAGAGGAAACTTTGTAGAAGAAAAAATCACAAGAATTGAGCTTCGTCGAGATATCAGAACAATGACATCTGACACTTCACCATGGCGCAGCAATATAGTCGTTGGACTAATATACTCATTCGACTCCCACTCCGAACAGATTGAAAAGCAATTATGGGTTCCCACTAAACTGTTGGACAACACTAGAACGGATAAAACGAAGTTAATGAAGGCCCCATATCCGTTGCAAGTAGACCGTTGCTAAGTTTCCCTACTTAGTTTGTCGCACCATGCACCAAGAATACTTTTTTCTAAGTGAGAATTTGAGCCCGAACCTTGATATTACTTCACCCTATGATCATTTCCTTGTTCCCATACTATTCATCATAGACTCAGAATTCATTTTCACACCTGAGCTAGCGGACCTAAGCTTGTATGTCAGACGAGCTCAGTGTTGTTGAGAAAGTAGTTGAAGAATTTTTGATTGACCTAATGGCTGAGAGAGTCATGTTAGAGAGAAGGATGTCTTTTGGTGTGCAAGAATCATCGACAGGAGGATTCCAAGCTTCTCCCTCCACTGCTCATGGTGCAGGACCTTCCAGAACCACGACCGAGACAAGAACAAAGCACAGATATGATATCACAAATGCCAAGCTGATCTTGCGCATTTTTTCTGTTTACATACCAGCTTTGAGTGACAATATTAACTGTGATAGTGTACCCAGGGACTTTGAGTACACCCTGATCACCATGTATCTTCTGAAAGGGGTACGTGCAGTATGTGCTGAACATGATAATCTTGCAACACTAAAATTTAACGATTTTAACCTTGGAGATCGCAAAACCTACAACATGTTAGCTCTACATAAATTCCTAACCAAGACCAAAGGAAACAATCCTAAGATTGTCTCACAGTCCTGGACTCAGAACCTTGCACAATCCACACTACTCAACGTAATGAAGATCCCTCACTTCGCAAAACACCAGGAAGTCAATGCATGAGTCAAGTTGCTGCTATCTTGCTACCACGATGGATACTTATGGTTGGACCACCACATCACTGTGGATCCAACTCTGATCAATCGGATCACAGGACTTAGCATGCAAGGTCTTGACCCACATGACTTTTACCCAGGCAAGACCTCAGATCGAGAAATAGCACAATAGATAAAGGAATCTTATGGCGATGTAGAGTAGGGTACGTGAGGCTACAAGGTAGCCTCTATCCAGAGTGGCATAGTGTGCCTTGCATGTTAGTTGATCATGGGAAAATTAGTTCGTAAGAACAGATCGACACATGTGTTTGGCTTCGTAGTTGACCTCGCAGGGAAGTGTGCCGAGGGACTATAGATGAATTGGGCGCAGTATCTTGTAAACCATTTAGAGATGGATTGCAGAGGAGTGCAAGACCAAGGGTATGAGTTCCACTTTAGTTGGTTACTCATACTCATTTCCTTCGTCGCTTGGGAGCTGCCAGAGGGAGCCACTTTTCTGGAGATCGAACCTTTCGAACCTCTAGCCGCAAAGTTCTATATGCTGTGGTACTCCAACGACATGAACAAGTAGTGGCAGTCCAATCATGTCTTCCACACCTACTTCAACGAACTGAAGAATGCAATTCAGTCTACACCACAGATCACCCCAAATGTACTTCATCGGTTTAGACCTTTGATGAAATTTAGCGCAGATCACCACTTCACCTATATTATAGCACGAGGTGACAAGCATAAACAACAATTCCAATCCTACTACAATCTTACAGAGGATGACTTAGAGGAGCTTACCAAGGAATGGTCGACATACCTCCTTGTTGCAACATACCTCACAGACATGTTTGATGAGGAAATCCCTAAATCTATGCTGGATACACCTAGGCTGAGCAGGACTAAGAAGGATGACGAAGTTGAAGATGTCCCTAGCACATTTGTGAAGACTACTTCGATCTCACCTGCGTAGGGAGGTGATGGTGATGAGATAGGTGGTACAAAAGTTGAACAAAATAGAGGCGAGGTTACCCCACCTATAGAGGAGGAGGATCCCTCCATGAAAATAAATATGACACCACCAAAACCCTCCTTCCGGAAAAAATCTAAGGCCACCTAGACCATGCTTAAAACTACCCTTACCCTGGATGACTTCGACTTCCTAATTACCACACTGAATGATGTTTCACTCGAGCTCACAGAAAAGCAAGAAGAAAAGCAGGGGGATCTCTTCAACCGAATCAAAGGAAAACTCAAAGAAGTGCACCAGGCACTCCAATCTAGCCAAGTGGTGTCTACAACACCTTTACCAAGTAGAACATCAGGAACAGGTGATGAGCCCATTCAATTGCACCAGATCGCTGATCAATTCAAAGCTCGCCTTTGACGAGATCAACAAGACACAACAAAAGCCACCCAGGCTCTGATGCAAGCACATGAAGCACTTCTAGAACAAGAAAAGGAGGAAGAATGGGAAAATCTTGCCCTGAAAGTGAAGTGGGATGAGGAAAAGGCACAGTTGCTAGCAGAGAAACTTGAAGTTCAGGAAAGGATTCACAAAGCACTGCACTCTGTGACAATCATAGAGGTGAAGATGGAATATCAACTCCCACAGCAGGTGACCCAACTGGAAGAAGTAATCCAGCAACTCCAACAATGCATCACGGATCTGGATCTCCGCATCATGCCTGAGACCCCTCAGGAAATAAGAGATCTAAGAGAGGCCATTGCTTGAAGCGCAGTTGGCTGATTAAAAACCTTTACTTTGGAATTCAAGCAGCTGAGCGCTAGAAGCGCCCAAACTTATAAAACCCTCATAGAGAATCCATAATTGAAGACATTAGAGGCACAACTCCAAGAAGAAAAGTAGCATTCAGACACGCTACAGGCGTAGATAAAGACTTTGAACCCAGTTGAAAGAATGAAGAGGTTTGCAGAACAATGCACAACCCAACAACAGGTACATACACTGCAAAGCAAAGTGACGGAAGTCTCCCAATGACTTCAGCTGATCCATGAAAAGGCATGCCAACTGTTCACTGAAATGGAAAGCCAGGAAGCTGAACTCAAACAGGTTGTCATCATTGCAGAACATCACCTAGAAGGACCACTCAATGACATAGTGATCTAGGAATTTACTGAGCAAGAAGTTGTTTCACTACAGCAGGTCGAAGCAGCTTGAGCGAAGCTCGAGGCATTCAAGGAAGAATTGATCAGACCTGAGTGACTCGGGATGAGTCACAAGTGAGTGTTGGGGGCCTTTTGGCCCTTGAACAAGTTTTGAAGAATACTTGGTCATAATTGACCATTTTGGGACTGCAACAACTTGCTAAATATAGAGCGCAACGCGTAGCAAGAAAGACCTATTTTTGGGTACCTTTTAGGGTTTTTGGGTTGATGTAAAGGGAAAGGGATGTCGACTCGTGGGTTTACCCACGTTTAGGACCATTTTGTAATCTATAAATAGATACTTAAGTAGTAGATATGATAGTTGAGTGCAAATAGTAGTACCTCTATGTGATGTATAGCTAAAGGCTTAGTGCTAGTATCTAGATCTGCGTGATCGGATGTATAGTGCTCTGTGTAGGATTGTAAAGAGATCGGAAGGCTAAGTGAAAGTTGTTGTAGTTTTGTGCTAAAGTGAAAGGAGGAAGGATCTAGTGAGCTATGCAGATATTTTGTCCTGTGCGAAGTAAGGGTCATTGAAGCTTTGTGCTGTAACCGCTTGACCGAGATAATATAAAGAAGAAGACTTTGTGGACGTAGCCATAGGGTGGGGGTGAACCACGGTAACTGTGTGTATTGTGCTCTGGATGTGTTTATCTCCTTTTTGGCTAAGTTCTTGGTGTGATTAAGTAGATATATTTATGCTCTGTGCTTATGATATATGAATGAATGTTAGATTTGATAGATGCTTAGTGCCTGATCTACTGAATCTAATCTATATTTTTGTGGCTAAGTACCAAATACTCTTTAGTCTAAATATTCACTGCGATGCTCTGTGCTTTCTGCGAAGTACCATAAGGGATAAATATTGATGAATGATCTATTCTACGTACCTTGTAAAATATATAATCATAGATCAGTGTCCCAACTAAGGTTGCAGACACCTGAGTTCTGCAACCACCCCTGCCTCTACCTCGGGTGAGACTTCATCTGCTTCACAGGTGTTTCTGAAAGGGCCGATAGTTAGGGTTTTTTTGGTGCGCTCTTGAGCATTGAACCTTGGGTATACCCCTGTGCCAACACCTGTCTTGACCACTCCAGACTTAAAAAAAACCTTTATTGTGGAATGTGATGCCTCAGGAAATGGAATTGGTGCTATCCTAATGCAAGAAGGAAGGCCCCTGGATTTTCAAAGTCGACCACTCAAGGGAAAGGACTTAAAAAATCCAATTTATGAGAAGGAAATGATGGAAACACTACACGCATTGAAGAAATGGCGTCCTTACCTAATAGCTAGGAACTTCAAGGTCAAAATAGATCATGATAGTCTTAAATACTTCTTGGAACAAAGACTATCTTCAGAAGAAAAGCAAAAATGGGTGATTAAGATATTGGGTTATGATTTTGAAATCGTCTATAAAAAAGGGATGTAAAATGTTGTGGAAGATGCACTCTCAAGAAAGGATGAATATGTTGAGGAATTTCTCTATGCTATCTCGATCATCCAACCCGATTGGATAATAGAAGCAAGGGATGAATGGAAGAATGACGAAAAAGTGTGGAGTCTCATTCAAGGTTGCAAGAAGATTCCAGTGCATCAGATACATTAAATGGAAAAATGATTCACTACAGTACAAAGATCCTTATATTTATGTAAGAACCCCCAAATAAAACAAAAGGTACTATTGGAATTGCACACCTCTGCAGTAGGAGGGCACTCGATATTTTTGAAAACCTACCATAGGGTCAAGAAGGAATTATTTTGTGATGGCCTTAAAAATGATGTTCAAAGGTTTGTTCAAAATGTTTGGTTTGCGAACAAAATAAGGTGGAAACAATTAATACCCTGGGTCTTTTACAACCATTAACCATCCCAAGTCAGCGCTGAGAGGAGGTTTCCATGGATTTCATAACAGGGTTACCCAAGTTTGAAGGAAAGAGTGCCATCATGGTGATTGTTGATAGACTCACCAAGTACACACACTTTTGTGCACTCTCTCATCCCTTCAAAGCCAATATAGTTTCCACCGCATTCATGGAGACAGTTCAAAAGATACACGGAAGCCCAAAGATTATTGTAAGTGACATAGATCCCATCTTCACTGGACATTTTTGGAAAAAATTATTTTCTTGTTTGGGTACTCAATTCGCTCATAGCTCATCCTATCATCCTCAATATGATGGACAAATCGAGATAGTGAACAAATTTCTAGAAGGCTACCTTCATTGCTTTGTCTCTGATAAACAAACACAATGGTTCAAATGGTTACCCTTGGCAGAATGGTGGTATAGAACTTCCTTTTATACTGCAACAAAAATGACACCATTTATGGCAATCTATGGATACCACCCTCCTTCCGTCACTTCTTCTCCAAAATAAAAATATAAGGTTCAAGCAGTGGAAGATCACATCGATCATCAACAACAAGTTATCCAAATCTTAAAGGACAACCTGGCCATGGAACATAATCACATGAAACAAAAATCAAATCAACATCGTAGTGAAATAAGTTTTGAAGTAGGAGATTGGGTGTTTTTAAGACTAGAACCATACAAACAGATGTCCCTCAAGCAATCCAAGAAGGATAATAAATTATCACCAAAGTACTATGGCCCTTATAAGGTGTTGCAAAAGATTGGTACTATGGCATACAAATTGGAGTTGCCTGCATCTTCACGAGTACACCCANTTTTCCATGTTTCATGCTTAAAGAAGGTTATAGGTGACAATATCCCAGTTCAAACTATATTTCCAAAACTTGACAAGGAAGGAAAAATCATATTGGAGCATGAATCCATCAATGACACAAGAATTCACTAGCTGAGGAATAGATCCATTTCAAAGTATCTCGTTAAATGGAGAAAACTACCGGCTGAAGATTCCACTTGGGAAGATGAGTCTTTTATATAGAAGCATCCAGAGTTACTCAAGCATTGTGGACAACACTTGTCTCAAGGGGAGGGGTATGTTAAGCCCTAAACATTGGCTCATTACCCCTTAATTGGGGCATATTACATTAGTAATGATATTTTATTTATGTCGGCTTGAGTCCATTAGTTGTAATTGTACCTCCTAGTCTCCTATATATACCAAGGAGACATTTTCATTTGAAATCATCTTGTATTTTGACATTTATGTGGGATATAAGGAGGTTTCCATCTTGAAGAGGCTTATTACCCGAAATTCTCTCTTTTTCAAGGCGTTGAGTACTTATTATGAGGTTTTTCTATGCTATTTTGATATTTGTTTCTTAACATTGTGAGCTCATCACCATATATTTGTTGTTCTTTTTTTTATTAGTAGATGTTGTTCTTTTTCTCTATTTTTTTTGTTTTTAAAAAACCTTGTCTGTTGGTGACCCACTTTTCAAACAAGAGTTTATTCCATTGCACCCAGAGGGGTTTTCACAACTGGAATTCCTTAACTAGGTGATATTGGCTAGTTATTGGTTTTCCAATATCATTAGTGCTGGTAGTGCCTAAGGCCAGGTTTTCACTGCCAGATCTTTATTACTTTTTTTTTTAGTAACAATGTAAAAATAGGTTACGGAATAATGGGCACAGGTGGCGATGAAACTGTGCCCATTATATTGATATCATTGTGGTTGACTACTTCCCGAATGAATTCCTCCTTAGTCTTGGGGTTATGATATAGCCTCATTCGATGGCCATTTTCCATGAGTGATGTCCTTGCTTTGTTAATGGTATAGATTTTAACGAAGCCATTCTCGTAGATGGTATCTAACTTGTATGGTCCAAGCCATCAGCTGTGGAACTTTCCTTTAAAATCCTTATACCGTGAATCAAATAGGAGGGCCCAATCCCCTGCTTTAAATTTCTTTTCTTTGATGAATTCATCGTGAAATTTAGCTCTCTACTGTTGAGCTAGAGTAGTTTGATGTATTGCAGCTTGGCGAATCTCATCAAGCTCATTAATCTTCTCGAACCTGTTAAAGTCCTAACCCGCACATAGGTAGATCAATGTATTCGGATGTAATAAAGGTCAATATTAATAAGACCTTTCAATAAAATAGAATAAGGCGGATGTAAGAAGACCTAATAGAAGCTTCTGCTTCTAGAAGGATCTTCCTTTAGATGCTTCTCTTAATAGACACATTTAGTATAAATAAGGGTCGAGGGTATGAAAACCCTAGCTTGGAGATTATTGTAACAGAGCGCTGTTCGACTGGAGGTTGCCCCCTCGAAGAGGCCTGTGAACATTGCTATCTGAATCAAAGTGTTGTTTCTGTTGCTATTTCGTATATCATTTTTGTGTATTGTGAAGATTATGCTGGATATTTTACTGTTATTTTGTCATTTCTAGCATTTCATTTCTGTTCTGCATATTTTATATATCTGGTATCTTGCAAGTGGTATCAGAGCATTTTCCTTGGCAGAAATTGTGGGTATTTTTTTCCAGGGTAGAGACGTATTTCGGCGTCTTTAAGCCACATAGATCTGTCGTTACGCGCATAAACCCGTGGTTGAGGGATTCATACACGCAGGAAATACAAGTTGTTCTTAAGCGCACATCTGTTGGCCACCCTTGTAACCCCTGTTGGTACCCCTTCTAGTGGTAGCGCATTAGACAACACCTGTGTACGGATCGAACTAGATTTCCTGAAGCCTTCTTTAGATAAACCTATCGGCTGCCAGACTGCTATAGTGTCACTGAGAATAACACTCGGGAAGATACTGTCTAGTACCTGGGTAGTCGGGTAGTACGACTAAGGGTACGGTCTGTCCTCCTTAGTTAGTGCCCTGAGATATTGGGCCGAGTACTACTATTGGACCTCGCATGTATATCAGAGAGCTAAATCATAGGGAAAACCCTTGTCTGTAGAACCCTTGAATACCTAACCCTTGGGGAACATAAACAACCACATAAACAAATTAAACCAGCGAGATCTATTGACGCGCATCTGTGTTGGCGTTGCTAAGTAAATAATCTCTGGTTCAGGATTTGGGGATTTCAACACTGCAACATTCTTCAGACCAAAGTATAACCCCGCAACTGTAAAAAAAAAAAAATTCTAACCCCGCCCGCTCCCATTTTTTCACCATTATTTGAGACCTATTCCATTAGACTCATCTCTTTCCCTTATCACATTCATCCATATCATTTTTATGCAAAAATTTCTAACCCCGCCCGCTCCCTTTCCAGTTCACCCATCATCATGGCCCATACCCGTAGCCAAGAACTAGATTCTCGCATCAACACCTTGGAATCTGGTTTCCTTAAGACCC
>ML789590.1:189920-212015 GCA_009831015.1 Picea engelmannii
CCTTAAAGAGAACTTGGTCATGGCCCAGAATAGAATGAAGCAGCAAGCAGATCAAGGTCGCTCTGAACGTCAATTTGTCGAAGGGGATCAGGTGTTTCTGAGACTGCAACCATATAAGCAAACTTCCCTCAAGGCCGAGCAGTTTCAGAAGCTAGCACCCAAATTTTATGGCCCTTACACAGTTCTCAAGCATGTGGGACGAGTCGCATATCAGTTAGCTCTACCCAGTCAGTCGAAGTTACATCCTGTTTTTCATGTTTCATGCTTGAAGAAGGTGGTTGGAACCAGGTGCCAAATTCAAACCAACCTTCCAGAATTAGCTGAAGAAGGATCCATTTGGCTACAACCAGAAGCGGTTTTGAACCAGCGGGAGCATCGCCTGCGTCAGAGAACCATCAAAGAAGTGCTAGTACAGTGGAAATATATGACTCCAGCAGATGCCACTTGGGAACCAGCTACCATTCTGCAGCAGTTTCCACATCTCAAGCTTTGAGGAAAAGGCTGTTTTTAAAGGGGCGGTCATGTTAAGGTCCTAACCCGCACATAGGTAGATCAATGTATTCGGATGTAATAAAGGTAAATATTAATAAGACCTTTCAATAAAATAGAATAAGGAGGATGTAAGAAGACCTAATAGAAGCTTCCGCTTCTAGAAGGATCTTCCTCTAGATGCTTCTCTTAATAGACACATTTAGTATAAATAGGGGTCGAGGGTATGAAAACCCTAGCTTGGAGATTATTGTAACAGAGCGCTACTTGACTGGAGGTTGCCCCCTCGAAGAGGCCTATGAACATTGCTATCTGAATCAAAGTGTTGTTTCTGTTGCTATTTCGTATATCATTTCTGTGTATTGGGAAGATTATGATGGATATTTTACTGTTATTCTGTCATTTCTAGCATTTCATTTTTGTTCTGCATATTTTATATTTCTGGTATCTTGCAGAGCCTCTGTTGTCGGGCTTCTGAGAGATCCAAACCCACTTATAGTGCAATTCTCATCATTTTGATCTCGAACTCGATCGGGAGAGCCACACACTTTCCATATACTAATTCATAAGGATTAAACCTTGTGGTATTCCTCCAGGTGGTTCTATAGGCCTTTAAGGCCTCTGGGATCTTGTCAGCCCAATCTTTATGATGATGCTAGACAGTTTTAGTCATAATATATTCTAACACTCGATTTGTGACTTCTACCTGGCCATTTTCCTGACGATGGTACACAGTTGACATCTGATGCTTAATCGTGAATTGCTCAGTGATGGATTGGATGAGTCATGAAGTAAACCGGGTCTCTTTATCAATGAAAATATCTTGGGGAACCCCAAAGAAGACAGAGATATCTTCGTATAAGAAGTTAGCCATTGCATCCTCTGTGGCCTTTGAAATTTCTTTGACTTCCACCCATTTGGTCACATAGTCTGTACACACTAGAATATACATCTTCTTCTTTGATGGTGGGTTAATAGGTCCCATGAAATCCAGGGCCCAATTCTCAAAGGGTTCTATCTAAAGCTGAGGCTAAAATGGCATCTCATATGTCTTCACAGGTTATCCCATTATTTGAAACTTGTCACAAATCCTGACGTACTTCTTGGCATCCCTAAGGATGGTTGGCCAGTAATACCCCAGGTGCAGTACTTTATTTTCAGTTCTTTTATCTACGAATTTTCCTCCACAAGGTTCATCATGACATGCTTTTAGGATGTCATACATCTAATCCTCTCGAACACATCATCAGATAATATGATCGTGTCCAGTACGAAAGAGATATCCTTTGATCTAGGAATATGTTGCACTCTGTTGGATAACCCTTTAACACTCTTTTGGGGAGAGATGTTGTGGGAGTCTACCTGCATCTATTTAGTTATCGATATTTGAAAACCAAGGTGTGTTAGTAGATAAATCAAACAAGTGTTCATTTGGGAAGTTATCTTCCACTGGAATGACTTCTCCTTCGTTGATGAGTTGAGAGAGGAAGTCAACGATGACATTTTCCTTCCCTGGTTTATCAACAATTGAAATGTCGAAATCTTGGAGTAAGAGAAACCGCCTGGTCACTCTTCCATTGGTGATGGATTTGTTCATAATATAACTTATGGAAGAGTGATCAGTATGTATGAAGACTGAATAATATGTGATGTAATGACAAAATTTATTAATAGCATACACAACAACAAGAAACTCTTTTTCGGTTACAATATAGTTCTTTTTAGCAGGGGTAAGATTTTTACGGATGTAATAGATATCATATGGACATTGTTCCTCTTTCTATCTAAGAACAAATCCAATGGTTGTATCTAAAGCATCTGTTGAGATATGGAAGGGTATGGTCCAGTTGGGACCTCGCAAGATAGGTGCAATGGATAATATTTCTTTTAAAGTTTCAAATGCAGTCTAACATTGATCATTTCAGGAAAATTCTGTAGCTTTTGTAAGTAATGAAAACAGGGGGATGCTATCTTTGTAAAGTTTTCGATAAATCTTCAATAATATCTTGCATGTCCTAGAAAGCTATGGACATCTTTCTGGGTTATAGGTACTGGAAGGTCACGAATGACTTTGATCTTAGTAGGGTCTACTTGGATTCTTGTAGGTGATATGTGGTGTCCTAGCAAAACCCCCTCAGTACAAAGAATATGGAATTTCTCATGACTAAGAGAGAGGTTGGTTTCTTGGCACCTAATCAAGACCTTTTCTAAAATGTCTACAGCTTCTTGAAAGGTATCTCTATACACAGTAAAATCATCCATATAAATTTCCATGCAATATTTGGTCAAGTCGGAGAATATCCCTAAGATATCCCTCTGGAATGTAGCAGGAGAGTTACATAGTCCAAATGGGAGTACTCGGTAATCATAGGTTCCCCATGGGCATGAAAAAATGGTTTTCTCTTGATCCGTAGGGGTGATCTGTATCTGATTATATCCGCTAAACCCATCAAGAAAAGAGAATTACTTTTTCCCTGCCAAGGTATCCAAGACTTGATCAATGAATTGTAATGGGAACTAATCTTTCAAAGTGGCCTTATTCAGCCCCCTGTAGTCCACACAAATATGCCACTTGCCATTCTTATTTGGCACAATAACCAAGGATGAACCCATTTGCTATCGGATATTGGGTAAATGAAATTTACGTCAAGGAGCTTCTGGAGCTCCCCCTTGACTATATCCTTCAGAGCAGGGTCCATCCTCCACTGAGGTTGTCGAATAGGCTGAGAATCGTCCTTAAGATAGATATGATGGGTACATATATTAGGGTGGATCACTTTCATGTCATTATAGTCCCAAGCGAAGGTGGAACTGTGTTTTCTTCGTATTTATATGAGATGCTTCTATTGAGAAGAATATAACTTAGCATTGATATTCAAGCTTTTCCTTGGATAGATTTCAACAACTAAGATTTGGTCTCTGGGAGTAGCTTTTATAGGAACCAATTCATCTAGTAATTGTGTTGGTTCAATTGGTGAATAGACTTCCTGGAACTTCTCTTTGAGTATGTCCTCCAGCGTTGGGTGGTTGGCTATATGAGGATGTGCTAGATATGTATAGATCAAATCATCTTCGATAGCTTGTTTAAATGTTGATGCTTGGTCGAGGGTTAATAGAGGCTGTGCGGGTTCCTCATCGCTATCCTCAACCCAAGGGGAATTCTCTAGGCCAAGGGATGGTTTAGCAGGAGGATAGAGGGTTATATTTTTAGTTGCGTTTCCATGGGAGATGGTCATATTACTTGATCCACAATCGATATATGCATCGACAATGGCCAACCAAGGTCTCCCTAGAATCAATGGGTATCCCCCTAGATTGGCCTTTGGTTGCAGGACCATAAATTCGGCTAGGTATTCCCATGAGTCTACATAACGATCAAATCTTCCAACATCCCCTCAGGTTTTACTGTGGATCTATCTGCTAGTTGAAAGACTGTAGGGGTAGGATGAAGACCAGGCAACTGAATTTTCTCCATGGTTTTTTTGGTCATTACATTTATGGCCACTCCTAAGTCCACCAAAGTGTGTGAAATGGAAATGTTATTAATGTTGACTTTGACTACCATACTTCCTGGATCCATGTATTTGGCCATAAATACTTTCCCTAGTATTAGATCCACTAACTTCCCTATGACATGAACAATTTATGGGTCTTTCTTCTTCCTCCCTAGTTTCTTTAGGTAGAGTTCCTGAACAAATTTAGCATAGATCGAAACATCCTTGATAGCTTGAAACATGGGGATTTTTACACATACATTTCAGAGTTCTCCTAAAAGGTCAAATTTTGGTTGTATAGGGGATTTTTCTATATTTAGCCTTTCTGGATAAGGTGGTTCTGCGAGTAATTCCTCCTCATCAAAGTTCTTCTGAGGAATATTTTGTTTTTCCTTAGAGGTATTGGCATCCTAGTTTTCTTACTCAGGAGGATTTTCCTCATCATCATGTTCTTGAATGATAGGTGAGGTTTGATCCTGAACCACTCTTCACGATCGTAGATGTATGTTTTGGAATTCCATAGGAGAAATGATGTATGTTGGAAACAAGGGTAGTTCAACATTGCAGGCGGGATGAACTACTTTATTATTTGGATTTGGTATTGGTTGGGCTGGTAATTGTGTAGTTCATGGAGGAAGTTGGTTGGATGGTAATTGTAGTTGTTGTTGATGTTTAATTGGAGGGTGTGTTTGGGGAGTGGGCTATTGAAGATTAGGCCCTCTCCAGCCTTGTTGCCAAGGTTGATTCTACATTTGGGGTTTCCATTGTTGACAAGGCATGGAAGCATACCAATTTTGCTATGGATATTGATACTGATTATAGTATGGAGGAAATTGGGATTTCTCCTGTGTCACGCCTGGTGGCTTGGGTGGCCATGGTCACTTTTGGGCCATAAAACATATTTTATTCATCTCCCCAGCTCCCCCTTGGTAAATTTCCTTTAGTTTAGGCAGGGAAGGGAAATTCTTAGTATCGTGATTGTGTTCACAGATGCCACATATTTATATGTTATCCAAAGGACACTCCCTCAAGGGGTGTTTTTTTCTACATCTAGAACAAAAGATGACCAATGCTAGGTCTGCTTCTTATTTATTTTTCTTTGATTGGAAGGTATCCAACTGGGAGCTAAGTGAACTAAGGATATTGGTTTTAAAGTTTTCCAACATGTTTCCTATTTCGGTTTTGGTAACTCCTCCTCCTGGCAGCTTTGTGACCCTAGAGACTAGATCGCGGGGGGCTTTCCCAAACTTAGTAATACCTTGTGAATAATGTTTACATAGTTCAAAGATATTGTTATAGGTCATCTGGGAGATATCCCCGACCCCCATGTTATTTAATGCATCCGTACAATCATCCTTGATTCTTCTTAGGAATATAATACGTAATGTTTTGGGATCAAGTGTGTTTTTCTTGGTCCTCTGTAAGTTGTATTGAAACCTCTCTACATAATATTCGAGGGTTTCTTACTCCTTCTGTGTCATTCTAAAAATTTCTTCTCGTATATCCCTTACCTTGCAGTAATTCTAGTACTTATGGAGAAATCTTTGCTTCATTTCGTCCTAGGTTCTGATAGAATTTACTCTGAGTCCCATGAACTTGCAAAGAGATGCTTCTTTCAAGGTGGCGGGAAAAAGTTTAATTTTATGGGCATCAAATAATAGTCATAACTTCGACAAAGGACATCAAATTCAAAGAGGAAGGTGTCAGGGTCCTCGCTAGGCAATCCAAAAAAATTCGGTAAATCAGAGGGTGGAATGTTTTTCATTTGAAGTATGCCCCCAGACTCTTGAATAGGAAATTGAAATGTAATTCGTTCTGTTTGCTTCGGTGTTTCCATTTCTTTTCCCATGTATAAAATTCTTTCTGTCCACAAGGATTCTTAATAGGTGACAAAGTTTTCTGGCTCTTTAATAGGGTTACTATTTCCTTTCGATTCAGATCCTTCAATGGGATGGTCTTGGTTTTTGGGATATTCAGACGAAGGTGGATCTATGATTAACCCAACAGTAGAGTCTATTTCAGGAGGCTCTTCCATATTGTTAGATGTTATTTTTGAGTAACAATGAGTACTTGGGGTTTTTGTAGGGTCTTGTTTTTCTTCACTTTTATTGGCCTGTTTATTAGTGTCACGGGTGGTCCCTGCACCACATCTATGAGGTTTCTTAGTGCCTCAAGTCATGCATCCTGTGATAATTGGTAAGGAAAATGTCCTGGGCAAGGGATATCTAAGGGTAGTGGTGAACTCCCTAGGTGTTTCCCTTCAGCCTGGTATTTCTCCTACAATGATCCTAAGGTGAAAGTCCAAATTTCTTGAGTGCCTCCCTGACAACGATGCCAAAATGAGGAGATAAAAGTATAGCTCCTAATTTTTTAGCATGGTATTACGATCATTCATTAAATTGTCAACCCGAGGCTCAATGTATGCTTACGAGGCACTCTATGCAGTTTACATAGAAAAGAGAACTAGCACAATGTAAACTATGGATAGGAAAGAAATGAGTCACAATACTTAGATCTTCAGCCTTGTTGTGGTATTTCTAAGGAATATTTTTTCTGAGATATCATAAGCTTAAACCTTGAATGTTCACTTAATCAAAATTCATAAGTATTGTGGTTCTGTAGCAAATGTGCACACTTATCAAATAAAAATATTCAGATCTATGGAATTCATAAATTATTATTATATTGACATAGAAAGAACATACATAGAAATCTTAACAGTCCCCATTCTCATCCCTGTGAATGATGTCAAAACTATTGTAGTGGTAGGATCTACACATACCCAGATTCAATCATGAAATGATAGGATAGGCAATAGATCTTATTCTAAATGCTGGCTGAAACATATTAGCTCTAATAGTCATTGACTGTCATTACTCAACAATGTTCAGGGGGAATTATTCAACACACAACCATTCCTCAACATACCATGAAAAATACATAAACTAACAATCCTACATAAATTTGATCAACTTATATAAACCTAATTAGCAACAAATAGTTATGAACATAAATTAAACAGTATGGACTATACTTGTGAGTGGGACCACGCTCACAGTACTCCCGTACTCACACTTGACTAAGCTACCAACATAGAGTTATCACTCACAACAGAAATTATATATCAGAAATTAAGAAATAAAAAACAACAGTCACCTAGTTCCGTGCTTAATACGTCTCATACAAAAACCGTGTCCGTGATCAAGCGAGCACACACACACATATATACAATACATGGATAAAAATAACTCTATACACAGAGCGCCAATTTCCTATATTCTAGGAAAATCGTTAAAACAACTAGATGCCTAATACATCAATTTGATGCACAATCCAATAGTTGCTTCAAATCTCAATCCATCTGTCAGACTGTTACATTCGTTCCTTATGCAGATTTCACCATGTACGATGAGGTAAAGATGTTGAGAATGTTATTCAATGCTCATGGTTACTCATCCGTGTCCTTATACTGATCTCCTTTAGTGCTTCAATTGAACAATATCAACTCTGCCACTTTCCCACGTGTCAGTTGTCCATTCAAGGTGCTACCATGCTGTTGTAGGTGATGATATGTATATGAAAAATGGAATGTGGAATGTTGTGTTTTCAACTAGACATATATCTTCTTAAAATACTCTCTCTTGAGAAATATAATTTATATATCTCCATAAATTACCTTGAAGATATCTTTAAAATGCCTTGCATAAATACACATCTTTGTATCCTTCAAGAGAATGAACCTGGAACCTTGCATTCTATGGCCATAATTAATGTTATTGAAAATCACATACATTTAATAATTCAAATATCTTCTAAAATTCATTCTAATTCTAATTTATGAACACAAATTAAGATGATTATGTGGCAGTGTTAATACCTGTGATAAAGGTAGGACTCTATAGAGATAAGTTCGTGGAAAACATAAAAAGTAAGGCAAAATTCATATGTATTCAGATATGGATTGATCAAGCTTGTGGCTATCCTTTCAGGCATGATTTTTGGAATGATCAGAATTGTGGCTACTCTTTTCAACAAGATTTCCTCCCTCCCTCCCATCTCCATTTTTTTCATTTCATTTCATGATTATATGTCTATTTATGCTCATTATTATGTGCTCAAATTATCCTCATTGTATTACATGATTACGCACAGGGGGAGGTACCTTGATGAAATGATGAACATATGGTTGCACTAGTTATATGAATTCACCTAGCATCACTTATCACCTGATTTTCAAGGCCCCATGTAAGTAGGTAGGTCATATTGATTTCTTTCATTTTCATATTGATTTCTTATGGTATTTTAGCCGCATTTCATATTGATTTCATCATATTTCATGTCTAGTTTAGAAATTTTTGAAAAAATGAAAAATTGTCTTTCCAAGTAGGAGCCAGATGTTATCCCCAAGTCCTAGAGATAACTAAGGAGATCATGTCTCAAGACCCTCAGGTTGTAGAGATGGAGTACCAAGAGACAAATTGACCAATAATGTCCTCTTGTAAAGGCAGAGACCCACCTCACAACCACAGTTCTAGGTTCATCATGAGGGTATCCACCACATCAGTCGGATTTCGAAAGACATTGGGTCTTGCTCCATGAGGTAAAATCCAGATATTATGGTAAGTGTCATTTCAATATTTGACGCATTTGAGTTTGTGCATTTTAAAATGGTTTTGATTATGTAACGTCTGCTTGGACATTATGCTATTTTCCTTGTTTCACTTTGGTGGTTGACATTGCACCCTAGTAAGTGGGTCACCCTTGGGGATAGGTTTTCTATTGGGAGGGCCTCTTGATGAGTCATCATGCCGTTCTCGACCATTATTGTGTTAAGAACCAAGGACCTGAATAAAAAATATCACAATAGTACCAAAGATATCTAAATACAATCACCACACAAGATATATGGAATGATATAGAAAACCATCACTTTATTATATCAAAACCATTGAGGTAGGGAAAAACCATACAATGGATCCTGTTATAACCCTATATTTCATAGGATCAACTGGTGACTGGAATTTTTTACACTTGATGTAGTTTGGTTGTAAATAATATTTCATTTTTTTAAAATTATTTTCAAAAATAAAGAAAAAAGAAAGAAAAGAAAAAAAAAGAAAAAAAAAAGAAAAGAAAAAGAAAGAAAAGAAAAAAGAAAAGAAAAAGAAAGAAAAGAAAAAGAAAAGAAAAAGAAAAGAAAAAGAAAAGAAAAAGAATAAAAGAGGGCATAAAAGAAAATGATATGGCCCCATGCAATAATATTGACTTGATCCATACTGTTTAAACATGGTCAAGTCTTTTTGAATTTATGTTGATAGGCTTAGTGAATAAGGCTTGGCTAAACTGTTTAATCTTAGCCAAGTAGATAGGTTAGTTAGTGAATAAATTTGATCAAACTGTTTAATCTTGGTCAAATAGCCCCAGGGTAGATGAATTTCTTGGCCCAATAGTCTAATCTGGGCTAAATGTGTAGGTAGATAGGATAGGACATAGGCTAGCCAGTTTTTCCTTCAATAAAACATGCATGATGTTCAATGAAAATTCATGATTTTGATGTTTGAAGTGTGTTTCCTAACCCCATCGTGACAAAATGTAAGGGAAGCAGCACAAAAAACCCACAAAAGAGCACTATCCTAAGTTTTAGATGCACATTTTGATTCACGCTTGGAAATTAAAGAGTGCACATGGATCTACGATTGGTCTAATGGCACTTAGATCTATGGTTGATAAGAAATTCCGAACCCCCCCGACTGCTCTATCTTTAATGGTGGGGGGGGGGGTTCCGATATGGAGGTTAAAGAGGGCGCATAGATCTACGGTTGAACTAATGGTCCTTAGATATACGGCTGACAAGAAATTCCATACCCCCCCCGACTGTTCTATCTTTAATGGTGGGGGGGGGGTCCGATATGGAGGTTAAAGAGGGCACATGGATCTACGGTTGATCTAATGGCACTTAGATCTATGACTGACACAAAATTTTGGACCCCCCCGACTGTTCTATCTTTAATGGTGGGGTGGGGTCTGATATGGTGGTATTTCCAGGTGGGCCCCATCCTAACATGGCACAAATCCATGATGTCAGACCCCCCTCACTCTAAACCAGTTACTACCTACCCCCCCTCCGATATACCGACATACCAGATTTGCTATACCACCACTACCTCATGACATCAAACTCCACTTCCTCACTATCTCGTGATGTCACATTCCACTACCACTTATCACTGGTCATATCCCATTACTCTATCATTGTACCTCATCCTCCATTCACCCTCCACATGTCATTTCCCCCCACTCATTACCCTCCACATCACCCTCACACACCCTTAACCCGTCACTAGCCTATCGCCTCATTCCCAGATATCCATTGGCAAATTAATAGAGGCTAACATATCAATTATCTTGCTGACCTATCCCCCGTGCCTAATGGATACCCATTCACCCAAATCTAATCCCGCTCCTCTGCCATTTTCGCACTTCTCACACTCTCCGCACACCAGAAGCTCATTTTCCTCACCATTTCAGTTAGTGACCCAACCATAGCCATTACCCGCTAAAGTTTTTGTTTCAATTTGCAGGTACCTATTGAAGTGATGGCGCCAAATTCCAAATAGTTAGAAACCGAGGAAAATCCTTTCTTACCACCTCCCGTTGATCTTGATCGGATCCCTCTGGTCGAAAAAGATTACCTCATCTCCGAGCCAAGATGTGATTTCAATTTCACTGAGATATATTCATGGCTCAAAGACATTTTCTTAGACCAGAGTGATGAGATTGGACTCTGGGAGTCCAATCTTCCATTGTACATGTTTCCCCAGATTCACCATTTCCCTAAATTCACCCTCAAGTGCTAGGAGCATTACCTTCCCAACCAGAGAACTATCGTATCATCCTCCGGAGAGACCCTGTTCACTATCACATCCAAAGCCATTGACCAGATGCTGCAAATAACTAGAGCCGAAGCCTCCTCTCCTTTAACTCTTTAGGTCCTAACCAACATGTATAAGAAGTTGTATTTTCCCCAAAGAGAACAAATCTTCGAAATATTCCTTCCTGAGAATGCCCCAACACCCAAAACCAATCCCCCCTATCGATCATTGATTCTCTAGGTAAAATGAAATCAAATCATTTCTACCCTCTGTAGCCTACTTGGATACTAATCATACGAATAGGTAGATGAGCCAATCTTGGGTTTCCTATCTATTGTTTCCACCGAGGGAATCCCCACAGTGCAGTTCAACTACAACTCTTTACTGGCTGACAATATTCACGATCAGTTGTTCAAGTTTCCCAAAGAAGGCATGTTCCGATACTCCTCAGTAATGGTGTACATGTTCGTGTTCTATCAAGAAGATAAGTTCCTTTTCCCCATGCAGAAGTTGGACCAGGATGGAAATCCATAACCTGTCACCTCCTGGACTTCATTATTGAGAAGGAACTCAACAGAGTTTAGTTTCAAGCAATTCATAGAGAAGTTTTATCACCTGGTGGTAAGTATACTCAATGGTAGGCAAGAGCAGAGGATAAATGAAGAGATCCAAAGAATTCTACACCTCTCTCACCTTTCCAAGACGGGAGACTGGTATCTATATCAGAATCACATGAAGATCAGAATATATGGATGTGATTTAGCTCCCTATAAGCTGCCCAAATATTTTCCTGTTAGAATATTCTCCTTGGAGTACGTTAGGAAAATGATCAATTCATACGATATACATTTTGAATATTTGAAGAAGAAACAACAATTGAGAATTAAAGGGTAGATAGGATCCTTTATTTGTAACAGTCGAACTGTCAGGGAAGAGGAAAACAAACTACTCAAGGAAATGAAATTTGACATCAGTTTCCCTTGGCACTATGATCTGTGTGGGGTTATTGCATAAATGAGATTTAGGAATAAAAGTTCCCCATACGCTCATGTGCGCAAACCAGAGATTGAGAAGTTTATGAACCAATCAGAGTGGGAGGTGAACACTCTGGAAGAAGTAGAACAACAATCTCCTCCAACCATTATTTTGCAAACCACTACTCCATAGGTACCAAAGGAGAAAATACCTAGAAAGGATATCTCCCCTTCACTCACTGAAGTCTCAACTGAGGATTTCCAGGTATACAAGAAGAGGCCAAAAACCAATCATACAACTGGCAGGTCTGGTGAAGAGGAGACCCAATCCACTACAGTTGTGCAAGGATATCATTCACCTCCTATCTCAAGAAACCAACAGATCATGTCTACTTATTCATCCAAGAAGCAACCTGACACCTCACTGATCAACCAACCAACTCAAGGGGCTGCAAAGTTGTGTTTTTTTGAGAAATATGATATGATTAAGAAGAAAAATAAGACGCTGGCCAGCAACACATATGCTTAATTATAGAAACAAACATCAATAACACAACATAGGCTACTCTCTGCTTTCGACACAGAGAAGGGCAGAATGTACATGGAATTTCTGCAGGCACAAGTACCTCATCCAAAGGAAATCACTGACTACAAAATATCAACACTTGAATTTGATGCTAAGGTTGTACATCCAGCTGATCATATGGATCTGCACAGGTAGACTAGAGAAATGGTTTTATCAACATTGGCCAATGCTTCCACTACTGCAGCAAAATTACAGGTTTCTATGAACAATGTTCAGACTCAATTAAAACTAGAGAAGGTGTCATATTTTGCAAAGGATAACAAGATTAAGTGTTTAGAAGAATTAGTGCTCAAAATTGGGTATGACCCCTCAAATGTGAAAGCAACTGAGAATATTCTCAAGAAAAATAATGCTGACATAACATCTTTGAGGAAGAAACTAAAACTGCGAGCTACAGAAGACTCACAGGCCAAAGAGATGGCTGCGATATAAGGTGAGAAGGAGGAGATGCTAAAGTTGATCATGGAACATAATGCACAAAGAAAATAGATGGAAGCAGAGATGGAAAGGTTAGTAAAGGATAAGGAAAAGGAAACACCTATGGAAGTCATCCCACTGAGTGCAGTTCCCCTCATAGGAGTTAGCACAACAACAACATCAACAACCACCACTGCAAAACTTTCATCAGCTGCCCCAATGATAGTTACAGGGGCATCTGAAGCTTTAGAAACATCAATGGAGAAGATGAATTTACAAGAAACGAAAATCAAAATATTGGAACAAGAGATAGAGAATATCCAGAAGCTAAAAGCGTCTTTCCAATCCAGTTACAATACAGAGAGACACACATCATAAAAAATGAAGCAGGAGATTCAACAATTGCAGAGGCAGACAGTTGTGGGAAAAACATTGGCAGAAGTCAAAGAGAACATTTGGATGGATATCTCAAAATCCATAAAGGAAATCTATCCCATGGTGCAAATCACATTCGAGCAACACGAATTGGTGTTAAGGAGCAAGCAGGCCATCGACAGGATCAAGGGAGAGTTGGGAGAAATGCCCACATAAGCAAATGAAATCATCAGGTTTCTCAATTCAAAAACTAAAGAAGAGATGGAAAACATGAAGATTGAGGATAGGATGGAGACTATTCTTGAGTTCAAGAGAGTTCTGACCAAAAGAGGACTGATGTTGCAACTGGAGGAGAAATCCCAAATCATGGATATCAGAGTTCAGAGATTCTTCAGCAAGATTGATGCCTTATAGAAGAAAGGTCTTCCTGGTTTACTGGTTCTAAATGACATGCTGATGAAACTTTCTGACTACAAGCAAAAGATTTCCATGGTGTCAAAGGAAAGCTCCAAATCCTCAGGGATACAGGGAAGCATAACATGCAAGGTATTCCTAGAAACTCTACAGTTGGATCTCAATATCCAACATGAAATCAAGTACATTTTTATCACCAAGCTGAATTTTGCCAAGTATACCGAGATGGATGAAATCTACCGTAGGCTACTAAAATTCACCACCCCCAATCAACAAAGATGGGAAGATTTGTACGAATTGATTGAGTAAAATATGAGGTGGACGTACAAGTCAACATGTAGAATAGTCAAAGTCAAGTTGATGACTCACCAAAAACTTCCCCCAAAATCAGCATGGAGAATTTGACAGATCATAAGCAGTTCCTACAATTTTGTATTCTATTATCTAGTTAGTTAGTATGAGATTTTTCCACATCCTGATCATTAATGATAGGATTGATTGTAATCTTTTCTATATATACTTCAAATTTTGAAGTACCGAGGGTTGATTTTTATGCCCAAGTAAGCTGTAAGAACTGTAATTTTTCTCAGAGATCTACTAGTAATAAAAAGGACGTTTCACAGGATTCCCACGTGCTAATTTTTGGTGATGTTTACTCCTCTTCGTCGAATGTTTTTTTCTTTCTTTGTTATCATCTATGTTTTCTATATCTGATCATTTAAAATAAGTTAAATTTGCAGAATTTATCCTTGTATACTCTGTTTTTGGATTTAAAGATCTCAGTGTTTGTCTTCTAATGTTATGATTAAGAAATTCTTAAATGCTTCTTTGTTATAATTGATTATCTCATCTTTTCTATTATCCTTCATTTTGACTCTAAAGGATCCAACAGTTGCATTATCCTGCCCTACGAAAAGACCTTATAAAATCTATTCTTTGGTCTCAAACCTTATAAAACAGACCCCATAGCCCAATGGATGCATAAACCATGTTTCATCCATTTTATAAAAACAAACAACACAGTCTTATTCATTTAACTAACCTAATATTTGAAAACCTAAAACAAAGCTAAATGTTACAGAGAGACCCCTCTCTGAAACTGGCAGGGCTAGATCCCAGTTTCGAAGTGGCTGGATAAAGTTATCTTTGATAAATTTCTTCTGCATCTTGACAACCTCTGGGAATTTACAGAGCAATAAAATATCCTATTATGGAAGGGATCCTCTCCTATTCAGTTGTCTCTTCAAGGGGGCAACCTCCTAATGAGCTTCAGCTCCAAATACAATATTTCTCTTAATATCCCATTACATTTCTTGAACCCCTTTATATAGTGCTACCATCACCTAAGAACATTCTAGAGGAGGAATCTTCTAGAAGTATAACCTTCTAAGAAGTCCTCTTACATTTATTATATCTAACTACCATAGTGGGCCTTATTTAATAATATAGTGGACCTAATTCACCTTACATTGAATGGCCTCCACTATTATCACTATGGTCCCTCTAGCCCCCCCCCATTACATCTCTAGCTACCTAACATTCCATCCCCATTAAGAAATCATTGTCCTCAATGCTTAATGTACAACCATATACTAGGGTCCCATGGATAAGTGTGGACCATAGTGTTGAAGTAAACTAGAGAACTAGGGTTCCATTGAGAAATGGAAGCCACCATGCTCAAGTAGTCCAACTGCCATTGTAAACTAGGGTCCCATGTCCAATTTCTCATGTGAACCCCACACAAAATATATCGACAGCCAATAACCAACTAAAAATTATGCTCCCAATACTGACACCTATCATGTGGATCCAAATAAGAATATCCATCCACACAGTGGGACAGGATCAAAGCCAAATCTGGAAGGAACAATACCATTGTAGAATATGCAGGCTGGACACTGGTAATTATACCTAGCTCCTGATGTGGGACATTGATGTTATCTAGAGAAGGTGGAGTAGAGTCATCAAATAAAATATGGAAGTGGTTGTCATCCCAAAAATGACAACTATCCATATACCAATCATTGCAATCGACCTCAAAATCACACCAAGCATATATTTCTTGATTATATTAATCCCTTATGTCCGCCATAAGAAATCTCTCCTGCATGCTATACAATGAATCTTGAATACTACAAAAAATATCATTTAGGCCATCTGCAAGGTCATGCAACCTGTCATGCAATGTGCCAGACAATGTGTCATACAATTGATATTTGAATGCTTCAGTAATTTGTAGAATTTATTTGAGGGTTTGAGAAGAAATAACCATCTGAGAACCCTATGAAAATTTATGAACTCTGCAATATCACCTTCGTCATGAAAAACCCCAAAAAATAGAACAAGGGTTTAAAAATAAATTACTGCAGAAAATCGTGGCTTTTTCTGGAAAAACCCTGAAAAACCGTTGAATTTAAAATGCTCATAACTTTACTTCCCAGACTCTGTTTTGATTTATTGTTTTTTGAAATTGGGTATTTTTCTGAGAGGAATTCAAATAACCAATTTGTTTTTCCAAATTAATCTCATAAAGATTCATATATGAACCTAAAGTGAGCCACCCTCTTTTTCTTCCCTAGAATAAATTCTGCAAAAAGAGCAAATAATTTTTCCCTTCTTTGGCCAAGGAAAGTGCTCTGATACCAATTGTTATGAACCGAGGACCTAAATACAAAATACCACAATAGTACCAAACATATATGAATACAATCAACACATAATATATATGGAATTATATAAAAAACCACCACTTTATTATATCAAAACCCTTGAGGTAGGACAACACCATACAATGGATCCTATTATGGAAGGGATCTTCTCTTGTTCAGTTCCCTCTTCGAGGGGGAAACCTCATAATGAGCTTCAAATCCAAATACAATATTTCTCTTCATATCCCATTACATTGCTTGAACCCATTTATATAGTGCTACCATCACCTAAGAACAGTCTAGAGGAGGAATATTCTAGAAGTAGAACCTTCTAAGAAGTCCTCTTACATTTATTATATATAAATACCAATTTATTATAGAAAACCCTTGAGGTAGGGAAACATCATACAATGGATCCTATTATGGAAGGGATCCTCTCCTATTCACTTTCCTCTTCAAGGGGGATTCCTCCTATTGAGATCTGCTCCAAATACAAACTTCTCTTCATATCCCATTACATTGCTTGAACCCATTTATATAGTGCTACCATCACCTAAGAACATTATAGAGGAGGAATCTTCAAGAAAGAGAACCTTATAAGAAGTCCTCTTACATTTATTATATCTAACTACCCATTTATTATATCTAACTACCATAGTGGGCCTTATTTAATAATATAGTGGACCTAGTCCACCTTACATTGAATGGCCTCCACTATTATCACTATGGGCCCTGTGGCCCCCCCCACTACCTCTCTAGCTACCTAACAACTTGTCACTTTCCACACTTCATCCCCTCATCTCTTTACCTTTTGGGATTTTCGGGTGTACTGACCCAATAAGGGATTGTTCCTCATTTCATGGGAATAAGAGGATGAAGGCCCAGAGGCTTGTAGCTAGAAAAAGATAAAATCCAATCATGAACCTTCTATATGCTCACCCAATGATCTCGAGGACAATGAAATGTCTCTCATAAGAAAATAATGGGACTTGTAAAAAATAACTAATGAAAAATGCCAACCAAGGTAGAGAATGTGTGGGCACTTTTTTTCATGCTTAGGTAGAATCCACACACATGACTTCAGCATGGGGAAGCATCATGTGACCAAAGTAGAGTCAAGGTGGGCACTGTTTTTCATGCTTAGGTAGAAGCCCCACCTTGGCTTCAAATTTGAAACATAAAAAAAGAATGAAAGACAATAAATGGGCTTCGAAAAAGGTTGCATTGAAAATGAAGGTGCAACACACCCTCTACAAAGGCACCCATAAATGAGAAACTTTAGTCCCATGTTTGTCATGAACCCCATGCCCAAGAGTATTGCCCCCATCAATGCTACTTTTTCCGCATGTCTTAGAGAGGGGTCTTTTATTGCACAAGTTGTAGGTTGTGTTAGCTCCCAAAATGAATCAGTCACTATGGTTGCATTTTGTGGTTGATATCATGGCTATTGGTAGTTTTCTCCAAATTTGTTTTGAGTTTTTCTAGTAGCAAAACTTAGGTTTTAATTTATGTCTTAGAAATAAGACGATCCATAAAGGTCTTCTCTTTAAAATTTTCATAAAAAAATTTCAACAGCTAATGCATGTTTTAAAGATGATGGTTAGCTGGTGAAAGCGATGATTTTCAACAGCTAAGGAGCATTTCTCACGGGCCGTTAGCTGGTGAAAGCGGCAATTTTCAATAGCCAAGGAGCACTTCCCACGGGCCGTTGAACTGGTGAAAGCGGGAATCACGTGTGTTTTATCCACGTTTTAAAAAATCAGTAGATGACATGCTTAGCCCACGTCATGCAATCATTATGATGCGCTGGTGAAAGTGGATAATGATGTAGATTCGGGTTTTCACATCTAAATCAGATTGCAAAGCGGATCTCGTTCAGAAATGCATGCTTCACAATCATGGCGTTGGAAATGGCGAATCCAAATCCATCATCACAGGTGAAGGAGCGGTACTACTTGGATGGTGACATCAAATCGGCCCATCATTTCCCCAACACACATCATCCACAAGCGTATGATAAGTTTTCAATTTTGAAAGACAAAACCGAGTGTTTTCACCAACGCAAGACCTCGGCCCAAACAACAGATTGCAGTGTTTTGTGTGCAAAATCGTTTCGGGTTTGAATTGCAGATGGCAAGGAGACGCATTGGTTCTTTGTTAAGAAAATAATTGGACAATATTTCCTTTCTACAGGCGCATCCAGAGGTGCAAAAACACTTCTCAAACGCAGGCTACATGGGATATGTCGAGAAGCTATAGAACGACTGTCACCAATCAACAACAGAGGCATTTTCTAAAACATTCGATGGAAATAAAGCCTGTTTTGGGTCTTTAGAAATTATCGTGGATGAAGCTGCCATCGCTGCAGCGACCAGTTTACCTAGATTAGGCCAGAGTTGGTTCAAAACGACAACAACCAAGAACCTAAATTTCAGAGCATATCTAAGGACGAATTCAGAAATAATGCATGGAAGAAGAGCATGCCAGTTTCCCATTTAGAGGATGAGTGGCAGGATTTGTTTAAGGGAATCCAACTCTACATAACTTCAGAAGGTAGGTATGACAAACTGATGTTATATCATTTCAAGCTCTTAGACCATTTTATAGGGAAAACTCTCCTAAATTTACCTTTCTTCTTGCACAAGAGCTTAACTAAAGTCTATAAAAAGATTAGAGTTGAACCTCTAAGTATGAAGAACACTCTTTTCCACTTTGGCCTTATTAAATTGATAATCCTGGAGGAGCTAAGAAAAAAAGGAAGGACTTGGAAACATTTTCTTTTTTGGGAGGGCTTTGAAACTCAAACTCAACCCATGAATGAACAGAAGAAAGCTGGAAAAAGGCAATTGACTCCTCAAAGCATCTCGAGGAAGAGGAGAACCCTTCTAGGACCCCCAGAAGATAGGATCTCTGGTGTGAGATATCACAGGTCAAAGAAAAAATTGGATTTTGAAACTACTACAGAGAAGCCTACAGAAAAGAAAACAAACATCTTAAACCTGCCATACACAGACTCAGAGCCAGAGCAAGAAGATGAGAGCCCTATCATCAAAAGCCATGAACACTCCATTGAATTTGCACAGAATTGTGAGACCTTTACTCACACCGATGAAGGGGAAACATCAAATAGCACTAAGTCAAAGAAAACACAGAAAATCAAGCAACTTAAAGAGGTGATTGCTCAGCAAGAGGTTTTAGAAAGAGTAATAAAGGAAAGATACAAGAATCTTCCTGATAATTTCGCAGAAACAAATGCTGCATTTGAAAAGCTGGTTCGTGAAAGTGTCAAGGACAAGAAGAGGAAAAAGAAAATCACCAAAGACTATAATAGTCTATGGTGGTTAGCAAAATGCCTTAAGAGGAAAATTAGAAAATTGAAGCAAAAGAAAAAGTCACACCCAAATCTGCAAGTGCTAGCTCAGGTTGCTGTGAATATGCAAGGGGATAACGTAGAGACACACTGAGTTTTTGATAGAACCATAGTTTTGGAGGTGAAAGTTCATTTTGGGCCAAGGCAGAGCTTTCACCAGTGCACAGGGCAATTTGACAACCAGTTAGCTGGTGAAAGGCAACGCTTTCACCAACTAACCAGCGAATCATAAGGCGAGTTAGCTGGTGAAAGAAAAAAAAACATTTTTGAAAGCTAAGGATGGAGTAGGGCATTTTTCACAGGATTTAAAGAGGTTCCAGAACATTAAAGGATTAACAACTTGGTTGAAAAATAATCTGCATCAGAGATTCGTGGGAGTTTTGAAAACCACATGCTAAACTGATCTCCTAAAGTGTCGACTATGAGTAACTGAAGAAATCCATCTACCAAGACAGGTGCCTTTGCCATGTTTCATAACACAACAGATTCCAGAAGCTGAAGAGCACAGATGTCAAATTTTGAGATAGAAGACAATTCGAATGCTAGTCTAGCCACTCGTCTTTGTTATTAATTTGCTTAGTTAATTTGAATGGCTATTTTTAGATACAGATCAAAGTTTTTAGGATCTTAAAAACTGATTGTAAAAAAGGCTATAAATGCCTATCTTTTCTAAGAGACAAGGGTTCAAACTGGGATACATTTTTTGCTACTGTATAGACTCTTATGATATAATAAAATTGTAGTTTCCTTTCATTTTCAATATCATAAATATCCATGTTTCCATTTCTGTACTTCATTTTAGATTATCTTAGCTTATGAAGACTGTTATCTCTTTATTGAGCTCATAGATTTGAAGTGAAGGATTTTCTTTCTATCTTGTATTAAGCCCTACACCCAGCTGTATTTGGCAATCAAGATTAGTGTTCTTCATCCTCGCCTTTCAAATTGCTTGATCTGATTATTGTTTCCTAAAAGCACTGTTTCTTTAGATGTATGATGAGTTTTCTATTACATTGATCATTAAATACCCCATTGTTCCAATCATACCTACACATTATTTTAAAAGTTACCAAGCATCCTTAGCCTACAACCCTAAGGAGTTTCTTGGAGTGATAACAGGTTGGAAAAATCCCAACCAAACCACTAAATGACAACAAATAAGAGGTCACCTACCCACTATCACCTTAGGCAGGTGTCCCCGTCACTTTAGAGGTGAGGTAGTCACCTCAAGGGGGGAATCCCGGTGACCCTAGGGGGAAAAGGGATGTGAAAAATTGAAAGGAAAGAAAGAGGTCCCTATGTTCAAATATCTATATGGAAAATGAAATCAAAGATGAGTCTCAAGTGGTTTAAAGGTTTCCAAAGACTTGGGTGAATTGTAACGATGTTGGTACCTGTCCGAGACACAAGAAAAACCACTTTGCAATGCTGTATGTTAGTTGGATTATCAAGTTAATATTTTTGTCCCTAATTTTCAACAATATATAACAATATATATCAGCAAGTAAGAAGTATTATAGCTACTTAAAATATTGCTTAAAGTCAAGTGAGTTATGCTTGAAACAAATAGAGAATGACTAGAGAAACTTCACAATTTATAGCATGAGACTTTAGAAATTAGACGTGGATGTCATAAATATTGTATGCAGAAGTATTTTTTCAGAATTATGGCTGTGTGAATATTTTTATGACAACAATAAAATCAACCACAAAAATACTCAAAGAAGACACCCAAAAATGCCTTAAACCTAGTAGAACAAGTTAGGAAATGTTTAACAAATTTTGGCAGTGAAAACACAAATTAAGAGTGAATTCATCTTAGGGTTTACTTAGTGAAGTTATCAGCCTTATGGATGTAGAAAACCAAGCCCTATATCAGAAATTTTATCAAGAAAAAATCACTCGTGATTAGATCAAAAGGTGCGCCTAGGTTAGTAGTGGGTGAGGGCAGATTTTTAGGCCTAGTCTAGGGTTAGTTTAGGAGAAAAAAGGGCCAGTAGGCTTCAGTTAGAGAAACCCTAATGGATGTAGGTTAGTTTTAATATATAAGAAAGAAATTTTTGTTGAAAGGGGATTCCCTAAGGGAGGAAGAATCCCCAAGGCATCAAGATCACTATCCAAAGGAGACAACTTTAAAACTTGAAATTTGTACGTTTACCAAGGCATCAATTTATTTCTCCAATGCAAAAAGTAAATGACTAGTTCCTTTAAAAAATGGGTTAATGGAGTCAAGTAAAGAAATATCTAGAGGTACTACCTCCTTGGGGGTGTAAATCCTCTTACTCCCCAAGGCAAATATCTCTAGCTAGGGTTTAGGCTGTTAAGGTCCTAACCCGCACATAGGTAGATTAATGTATTCGGATGTAATAAAGGTCAATATTAATAAGACCTTTCAATAAAATAGAATAAGGCGGATGTAAGAAGACCTAATAGAAGCTTCCGCTTCTAGAAGGATC
>ML789590.1:217777-229967 GCA_009831015.1 Picea engelmannii
TGTTCAAGTGCTATTTCTGTTGCTATTTCGTATATCATTTCTGTGTATTGTGAAGATTATGCTGGATATTTCACTGTTATTCTGTTATTTCTAGCATTTCGTTTCTGTTCTGCATATTTTATATATCTGGTATCTTGCATAGGCTAAGAGGGTGTATGCCCTTATACTTCTGTTAGAAAATCCTTGTTAAACCAATAACATGTAAGCATAGAATGATGGAGACTAATGTGGGGGTGTATGCCCTTATAATTCCCACCTAGCTCTAGCAAATAAACTTGACTTGAAAAATAAATGATAGCAACAATGTGGAAACCTTACCAATTCAAGGAAAACGCTAAGACAAACCACCACACAATCTAGAGAAAATCCTTCCAAGGCTAGCACATTACTTCCATCAACCAATAATACAAGACATAGCCATAAACAAATGAAGAAGAGAGAGAACTAGCCAAAGAGAGCAAAAATTTCAGTCCAAGAGCCTCTCACAATGGAGAGTTATGATCAAATGAGATCGTATGATCTCTTATTTATACAAAATGTCACTAAGATAGTTTTTCCACATAAATAAGGGTAAACCACAAGACTAAGGGTCAACAACCCATAATATTTCTCATTTTAGAAAGTAATTTTAATCAATTCTTTTAAATTCCACTTTTTCACTAAGAAAAACCCTAGTTCATATGGATGTCACCCCTTTAGGGGACATTTTGGCACTAGGACGAGGTCGTTGGTGATGGAGGAGAGTGGAAAGGCTTTCCAAAGACACATGTAAAGAATAAAAACCACTTCCTTCATGATCAAGGTTCAAGCACCTTCAAAATTCCCTTGTTCCAATGCATGTCACCTCACCACCAAGTCCTAACCCCCCTAGGTGATGTCATGCCTATAGAAGTGATGTTTTTCCTCTCCTAGGAAAAATGTTTGGCATGTGGGGGATAGGTTATGTCATCCAAGTCATCTTCTAGGCCTTTCAAGTTTGATCTTTCTCATCCATCATGTGGGCCCTTGGCATCCACCTGTGGGATTCAAGCCCCATGGAAGCCCAAGCTAGCCTTGTTCTTCCAAAATTGTCTACTAACTAGGTCCTGCAAATAAAAATAAGCACGCCCTCCAAGGATCTCAAGTCATAACATCATGATAAGTGAATCCAATCAATAAATGATCCACCTAAGCATGTGCATCAAATATTACGATGTCAAATAATTAAGTGATCAAAGAGAGTATGCGACTTGTCAAGCTTGAATATGGGAGGGTTGACGAGGTGTCCTATTGGGTATATCTTACCCTAGGTAAAGGAGAGTTTCAAAGAGATCCATCTCTAATCCATGTAAAGTGGGTCGAGTGGTTAGGGTCAAGACTCAATGGGCATAGGGCTCATGACATACAAGAGGTCGTAGTGTCTCATTCATGGATGCCTTTGTAGAGGGTGTGTGGTACCTGTTGATACCCAGAAGCGCAACATAATACCCCTGCATGCAAATGGGTTGCAATGACTTATTATTTATATACATATACATAATAATATACTAAATAGGTGGGACCCCCTTGTTAAATCATGGTGAAAAATAAACACTTCTCTGACGCTTCTCTAAATTGCACACATGACAACTTTACTGAGCATTTTACAGTTTGAAAAAAACACAGGAAGTGACAAGGGTTGGAAATTTAAAAGTCAAGTTTGGAAGTGACAAGCACTTTGGTTTTGACAGTTACACATCTATGATTAAATTCAACTCACACACACATTGATTATGAAATATTGCATTCATGGCATATTGTGTTATGGTATTGGTTATGTTTGGTGGACAATAGTTGTGGTTTATGAAATTTTTTTGAGGTCAATCGATCCTTGCAAATTGGGACTAGTTAGAAATATGGGATATATTATATTAATGGTGTTGGTATAAAACTATGGTATAAGAGGGTTTTCATTTCAATTTGGAAAAAGGAAGTGACATGTTGGATTTGAATTAAATTTTATTAATGCAAATGACGAAGTTTGGATGCACTCCACCCTAGCTACGGTTGATGGAAATTAATGAGTGGGTGGAGAAGCGACGTGCATTTATTGCGCATTTTTCTTACCCCACCTTGAGTTCACCACCCTCACCTTGTCTCACATTTTGGTTGCTTTGGTTAGTTTTCCTCCATTTTGCTCGACCGTTGGAGAATAGTGGTGGTCTCAGGTTCTTTTTGGTGATTTCCTCACAGGTATGATGACTCTCTCCCTTCCATTCATCATTCTAACCTCACTCTGGATAGAATATTTGTGTTGGCTCTTAGAATTCATATGCAGAGTGATTGCTTTCTGAAAGATATGGTGGTTGAATGTGTACTCTGTGTGTGCAAATGATATTGGTTGGTGTTTCAAATGTTGCAAGTTGGAATTTTTTTTAATGCTTCTTCATGTTGAATTTATTTGGTTATGATTGCTCCCATGGTGAATGAATGGTTGTTATTGCTCCATGTTGTTGAAAGATTTATGAGAATTTTTGTTTGTTACCACCCACGTCCCTGTTGAGGAAAATATATGAAGTGATATTACTCAAGCATTTTTAGACTTTGCTTGGCTAGAGAAAAGTAGACGGGAATATCATCGTATGTTTATATCCAACAAAAATAATATCCTAACCCACAAGTATTAATTACGAGTGCTTAGGCTAGTCTTTTATCAACAAAACGCTTGTTGGAAATTCATTTTTTATGTAATTTTATGAACATATCATTTGCTGAAATAAATGTAAAGATAGAAGTAAATTCACCAATATGATAATAAAGACAGATGAAGCATAAAGAAATCCTTTATTTCATTTAGATTCATCAAAGAGTCATTTTTTTTACAAAATCTCATGCAGAAATTTCAGACCAAAGTCAACCTTAGACATCCCCGATGGAACATACAAAATGACCTCTGACAGAAAACCAAAACTGAACTCTAACAGTTGGATCAACTTGCCACAGATTGTTGCCCACTCGACTCTACACAATAGCCTTTGTCAGTCATGAAAATTAATTCACAAACAGACAAGTCTACATAGACTATCAAAGATAGATAAACACCTCTGAAAAACAAGTGTCTGAATGATGTGATTCAACCCTGAATATTGTTGTCTACAATAAGACCCTGCTATCATAAAAGAGATTTAGGCTTGTGATGAATAATGAATGAATGAAAACTGAACTATCTCAACATAAACTCAAGAGAAAACCTTAGTATGCTTCCTCTTCTATCCTCCTCTTGTCCCTCCCTTTCCTTTTTCTTTTAAACAAATTAGAATTGGTTGAAGTAGTTGAACCAAATACTCAGTTAAGTTAATTTAAAAACTCAACTAACTTTAGTTAGGGGAAGAGTAATAATTATAATAAGGGTTATAATAAATAATAAATAGTAGGTGGGACCCCTTGTGACTCCCATTAGCTTATGATAATCATAACATAACTATTAGTTAAGCAAACCACACCTCCTTGTGACTCCCATCCATATATTCACATTCATTAATTTAGCTCATGATATTTTGAATTATTTTGAATTTTTCTTTTACTCATATATCCACAATAAAACATACTGTCCAAACATTCTTGAAGTCAACTGTCACCAATAATAGATAAAATATAACTCAAAATCCATATCTTCCAGTTGTGAGGCCAACTTTCCTTTGCTGGCGCTATCATCTTTTAGTCCTTCTCTTTGACAGAGGCGTAATAGGCTTTTGTTTTTAGCCTTTTATTCGAATAGCTCATCCTTGCATGTGTGATTGATTAGAAAATGATGTTTAAATTAACCATACATGACAACTCTTTTAAAATATGAAATGGATCTTAGCTCAACAATATATCAAACTCATGCAATCCAATCCATACAAATTGTTTTACTATTTATCAATGAGCATGGGGTGAAAAAAAAGGTTATGGGATATGCGAGGGGTTTGTATTGAGAGAAACATGATATAATGAGGGGGAAAAGAACATGGTTACTTCTCAATGACAACAAAAATCAAATGAAAATCAAACCAATAAAACATCATTGTAATCCACACAAGACATTGCCACTTTCAATTGCCTTAACACCAAAATTCTCTTGACTGTAATCAATCTCAGAACAGGGAGTGAAAAAATGAATATGGGAAGGTGATGGGATTTGTAATTAGCGGAAAATGAAATAATGGAAGGGAATAAAAATGATTACTGTTCATGAAATTAATTAAGTGATCCATAAAACATGCTGCAAAAAGAGATGCATCAACCATAAATCATTGTGACCAAATAACAATTTCTGTGCATTTAACTAGTTCACTGTTCATAATCAAATATCCAACATAGTGGCATCACAAGACAATATGCATTCCATACAATCTATAAAGGGGTTATGTTCCTTTCATTTACATACTTTGCATATTATAACAATTTTCGAACAGTAACCATTCCCACTTTGTTTACCATCAAAATCAACCACTACCCATACCTTTACTTCAATCAACAAATATACTCAAAGTCATGTTCCCAAAATTTACAATGAAGTCACACTATCACTACAATCGGGCCTGTCATTTAAATGAAATGATATTTGTTAAACATATATAGGGGCAATAAACCCAATAATCAAGATCAAATTGCAAAACCTGAATTGACACTTAGACAGACCGACAACAACCACCATTCCAACACAAGATATGCAATGAATAATTCAATCATGCAAGTGTAACTCCATCACTATGCAAGCCTGATTTAATGTGACTATAAAGAGTTGGGCCACCCATCCAACATGACGAGGTATCAACAACATCTCTGTCTCAACAAATGATTCGGTTGCAACAAAAACATGCTTAAAACCCCGTGGGTATCCCTGAGTGTGAAACCCAAGATATTCATGTTATACATAGTGCGCAGCCATCAAAACGCCAGGATGAAACATTCCCATTTTACAAAACCAAACACATATTCATGACAATAAATCAACCCATCGTGATGAGCCATCAATCTAATACAATATTACTTCAGTTTAGTCAAACTGTAATTGACTATGCCGTGTACACTTGGCTTATACAATTAGACTATCATAAGAATTTAGTGGATGTTGTTCATACAGTCTGCCTGGTTGCAATAACCATTTTGCCCCAAAATAAACTAACAATTATCATGACATAAACACCACACCCACAACGCAGTATGCGTGAGCAACATCAATCATTTGTAACCAATGCCAGCTAAACATCCAACAATCCTTAGTGAAAAAATACCAGTGACTGTGTATCAACCAACCAATCCACCAATGTTGAGCTTATACTTAGTGTTGGCATAGGGGCAGACCTAGGGTTCAACACTAAAACAAAGCACCAACAAAACCCTAACTACCGGCCCTTTTGGCAACACCTGCAAAGCAGATGAAGTCTCACCCAAGGTAGAGGCAGGGGGGATTGCAGGACTCAAGTGTCTACAACCTAGCTAGGACAAAGATCCGTGATCACAATACTTAACAGAGCACTTAGCCAATAATATTCATTAGTCTTTAACCCCTTTATTCACAACGCAGGTTAAAACCCTAGTTATAGAACAACACAATATTAATCTAGGTCTAAGCACATCTAACCATTCAGCACATAGAATCAAAGCAGATCTAACATTTATTCAGATTATAAACACTAAACATTATTAGGTCTATATATCATAAAAATGCACTAAGATGATACAAGAACAATATAGCACAAAGCACATAAGACAAGATATACGTGGTTCACCTCAGTGTGGGGCTACGTCCACCAATCTTCTTCTCTTCTTTATTAGCTTCTTTCAATCTTCTTACATGCATAGAGCCACAAAGCCAAATCCACATAGGAAAGGAGATCTACATGCACCTCGCTAGATCCTCCTTCCCTGAGTTAGGTCAAATCATAGAGTCTTTACACAACCTATGCACACAACACTACAAAACTCTTACACTTATCTCTGCAAGCCTTAACACATCTTCTTGCACATATCTAACATTAGAACTAAGCCATTGACCTACTAGGTCTACTTCTTACATCGCCCAACTACTTATTTATACATTACAAAAGGGCCTAAACCTGGGTAATACCCATGGGACGACATCCCATACCCCTTACATAAACCCTAAAACCCAAAAATCCCACAAAAGGGGGTGATATCCCATGATCTTTGCTTCACCTAGGCGCTTTGTCTTCGACCAACCTATCAAAGTCCCAAAAATGATCAAACATGACGAAGGTTCTCCAAAACTTGGTCGAGGGCCAATAGGCCCCCAACACTCACCTGTGACTCATCCCGAGTCACTCTAATCTGGAAAATTCCCGGTGAACTCTCAGATGACTTTCTCAATGACAGGCCCTTCCAAGCGTTGTTCCACCATGGTGTCCACTTGTTCCAGCTATGCACCTTGTCCCTCGATCTCTTCAAAATGTGTGTAGGCTTCATCCTGCACCAGCTGGAGTCTCTCGATCACTTCCATGACTCTAATATGGATGACATTGACCTATTGCTAAACTTTTCACACCTCCTGTGACCTTTTCATCTTCTCTACCACTGAAAGTGGCTTGAACTGCACTTGCAATATCGATGCCTATTTCTTTACTTCCTGGAGCTGTGCCTCCAATGTTATCAGTTTTGGGTCCTCTGCAAGGCACTCATAGGTCTACGCACTTCAATCATTGAGTTTCTTTCATTCTATGGCCAATGCTCTAATTATTTCTACGACGCTCTTGGAAGGTTCTTCTCTCTGGTCCCATACTTCCTGCAGATTGCTCGACATTGATTGCAGTTCTAACTCTGCTACCCTTGCTTGAAGTTGCCGAATGGCTTAAACGAGCTTCCCCACTTGGCTCTCAGTTGTTTCTTCTTCCATTGGGGCCAAACTCGACACAGAGTGAAGTTCTCTGGACACTGTCTCCTTGACCGTAGTCTACTCTGCGGGAAACTGGTCTTTATCTCTCTGGATCTGCTCTTTGTACCCTTCAAAATTTGCTCTCGTGTACTCTTTTTCTTTTTGCACAACCCGAAGTTTCTCTAGGGCTTCCTACTTTAATTTCTTCAAGGCCTCTGTGGCCTGCTCTTTTTCTTCCTGTACTCGTTGAAGGCAAGCCTATGTCGCATCTGCTAATCTGCATAGTTGGGCAGGCTCATCTCCCACTTCTATACCTTCCGATGACAATGGTGCAATAGCCACTGTGCAGCTTGAATAGAGGGATTGTTGTACCCCTTTCAACTCTTCCTCTATCCTGTCATACATTGTCTCCTTATTTACTTTATTTCGTTGCAAAATATCCTCCGAAGTGTCTGCTACAACTACAATGATGAGGTCAATATCATCCACTGTAAGCACAGTCTGTGACTGGGGTTTATTGGCTTGTGACTTCTTCCGCACTGAGGGTTTCTTTGGGGAAACCTTCCTTTTCTTTGACGTTTTAGCCTATGTAAGGGGATCTTTAGGTGGTGTCACTTTGGCATGTTCCTGTTTGTCTTCTTCCCCTTCCTGCTCTTGGTTTACTTCGTCGCCTCTTACTCCTCCAGGTGAATCAGATGCAATTTCCTCCGACGAGCTGTTTATTTTCTGCACCTCTTCCTTCTTCTTCATCTTCTTGTTGCTTCCTTTTCCATCATACTCTTCTCTAGTGACCACAGGAATTCCGATGATATGGGTGTTGGAGCTTTGTCTGCTAGACTGGTACAATGAATTCAGTCGACCATTCCTTGGTTATCTCCTCCATGTCTTCATCAGTTAATTTATAGTACGACTACAACTCCTCCTTGCTTTGATCCTTGCGGGTAGTGGTGTAAATGAAGTGCTTTTCTATGTGAAACTTCGCTATTGGCCTATAAGTATGCAAGGTATTCAGAGTCATTCAGGGGAATGACTCAATGGCTCATGTTAGATGTAAGTAGTATGTGTGGAAGACAACGTTCAACTGCCATTGCTTCGCCATATTGCTTGAATACCACAAAGTGGTGAACCTCATGACTAGTGGTTCAGATGGCTCAACTTGAGGGAAGTTCACTGCCTACAACATCTCCCAAGAGACAAAGGAATCAAGAATCAACAACCAGCTAAAGTGAAACTTGTAGCCCTAGTCCTGCGCTTCGCGACAATCCTACTCCAAATGGTTGACAAGGTAGCTCGCCTAGTCCATCTGCATCCCTTCAATGCACTTCCCTGCGAGTTCGACGATGAACTCTGTGAATTGCATTGGTATGTTCTTCCTTACGAGCATACTAGTGATCAAATGGCAAGCTAGGCACACTGTGCCATCTTGGATGGAAGCTACCTTGTAGCCCCGCTTCCCCTTCTCCACATCGTCATAGTTGTCCTTTATTCACTGCGTCAGAGCACGATCTGCAACCTTCCTTGGGTAGAATTTCTGAGGGTCTAGTCCCTGCATGCTTAATCCAGTGATTATGTGGACCAACGCCACATCCACAGTCACACGCCTATCTAACAATATATAACCTCCATGGTAGCACGACAAGAAGATTTTAATGCACACGTTAACCTTCTGATGTCTACCGAAGTGGAGGTATCTTCATGACATTGAGGATGGTGGACCTCGCAATCTTCTTAGTCCATGGCTGGGGGACTATCTTTGGCTTCTTCCTCATTGTCTTTTTCAAGTACTTATGCGGTGCAAGAAACACATAATTATTCCTATATCCTAGGTTAAATTCACTGATCTTGAGATTAGGGAACAGTCCTAGCTGCGTTCCAACTGTGCATATCCCCTTCGAGAGGTACGCAGTAATGAGGGTGTATTCAAAATATTTCGGGACACTGTCATGACTAAATGCGCTAGCCAAAGGTGGGATGTAGTCAGGGAAGAAAGACAGGATGAGCTTTGCATTCACCTGGTTGTCGCGATGCTTTCTTCTTTTCTCTGTTGCAGTTCGGGATGGACCAGATCGACTGGATCATTGTGCAGTCGAGGGGGATGCTTGCAATCCTCCTGTTGATGAGGCCTGAACTCCTTCGGACATAACCTTCTCATCCATAAGGTCTATTAGGATATCCTCCACATAATTATCTACTGTGCTACGCTCACCCAACATACAACTCGTGGTCAAATGCTTAGGTAGGTGAACAGATGCTCAAGGTAAGAAAAATAGGTGGCAAGGTCTCAGAAAGCACAACACGATAGCAATCGATTCTCTATTATCTCGGGTAATCACAATTTGAAAAAGTGTCCCTAGTGAGGCATTCGACGGATTAAATAGACAATGTCATAACAAACTCCTCCAATGGGCAAGAATGCCTCAATACATCCATTATGGCGCGGTCCCAACAGTCCATTGGTGATCTTTCTAGCAATAACCGTGTTTCTATCCATTCTGGAGCATTGTTCTAATGGTGGGGACGCCTCCGACGGTCATATTGCTTCGCCATGGCGAAGTGCCAATCTGTGTTGTTCTGCTATTCTGATGAGGCTCAAGTTTTGCAAGCCTTCTCTCTATTAATTCTTCTCTGGAACCTCATGCAATTTTTCTTGCTTTTCTTTCTTTTTACTAATATTTCTTGCCTTCTTTCCTGTGATCTGAGTCGTTGGATTCTTCTTTCCATTTTTTTTTCTTATCTTCTCTTATCATAGTATCTTTGCACTTTTGAGGGTCTTTCAAAGGGTTTAAGTGGAATACCTTTTCTCTTATTACTTCAGGGGCAAGTGCTATTCTCTCCTGCATGGATAGGTTCTTTAAGCCTTCTTGTGGTCTTTCAGCCTCAACAACTAGTTCTCTAGCCCTTAGTTGCTTTGACTTGTCCTCTTTTTCTTCTATTAACCACGCTATTCTCCTAGCCATGAAATCCCTTAATTCTTGCTTTTTTTGTTCTATAGCTTCCTCTTCTTCTTTCCTTCGGATTTGATCTTTCTCAATCCAAGTCCTTCCTAACAAAAGTGCAAAAGAAGTGTTGTTCTCAACAAACTTAATGACCTCAAATTATTCTTTCGTTGATGCTCCATGAGAAACCATAGGTACATGAGTGAGTCTTCCACATAGGGTTATCATATTTTCTTTAAATAATCCTATCCCTCCTAATGAAGGAATCATAGCAGGCTTTCCCAAAATTGCCCAAGTACTTTCTGTCATGATATTCACCTGTGTTTCTACATCCAATACACAGTCTATGTCAAAGTATCCTATTCTTGTTTCTATGCACTCTTTCTCTTTTAAGATCTCTAGTAAACTGATGTCTCTGTGATCATTCAGTGTTTCTTTCATCTGCAATAATATAGTCTTTGATTCTTTTTGGTGTTCTAGTATATCCTTAGTCCCTTGACCTTTCTCATAGTTTTCTTGTCCCATATTCATCTTTTCAACTTTAGCAATCATTCTAGGGCAGTCCAAAAATTCATGTCCAGTAGCTTTACAACAAAGACAAATAGGACCTCTACCGGGGAATTCCTTAGCAAGATGTCTCGGTCTTCTGAAACTATAACAAAGAGTCAACCCTCTCTTTCTTTTAAACGATCCCCAACCTTTCATGTACTGCGCACTGGGATCACAGTGATGAACCTGCAAAAAATTCTTTGTAGGATCTCACATCCACTTGTTAGTCCACAAATTCTTTCTATGCATAGAAATAAAATATCTTTCAATATTTCTATCAGATATATTCATATCAAATCTTCTCTCTTCTAGTTGTGCCCTAGTTTTCAGACTAGGACAAAATCTATCAAGCATACCTAGATCCATTCTTTCGAAACAAAAAATTCCACTCATCTTGCCTTTACCAAAGCATAAAGATTTAAGATCTTACCTCTTTTCTTCAGATTGCACTTCTCTTCTTAGCACAGAACTTCATGAATCGAGTAGAGTACTGTGCACTACAACAATAGATCTATGCACATAGCTTTCTCTTTTCTTCAGTTCCCAATAATCATAGTTTCAAGTCTCGACAATGGAACCATTTTTTGGCACAGGGGCAGACCCAAGGTTCAACGCTTCAAAAATGCACCAACAAAGCCCTATATACCGGCCCTTTAGGAAACACCTACGAAGTAGATGAAGTCTCACCCAAGGTAGAGGCAGGGGGGATTGCAAGACTCAAGTGTCTACAACCTAGCTAGGACACATATTTGTGATCACAATACTTAACAGATCACTTAGCCAATAACATTCATTAGTCTTTAACTCCTTTATTCACATTGCAGGTTAAAACCCTAGTTATAGAACATCACAGTATTAATCTAGGTCTAAGCACATCTAACCATTCAACACATAGCATCAAAGAAGATCTAGCATTTATTCAGATTATAAGCACTAAACATTCATAGGTCTATCTATCATAACAGTGCACTAAGATAATACAAGAACAATATAGCACAAAGCACATAGCATAGGATATACGTGGTGTAAGTTTTAAACCTGCGAAGTAAAGCAATGCATATAGATTCTTAAGCAATACAGAAATTAATCAATGGCTCATACATAGATTACACAAAGATTTTTACCGGAAACCCTCAACCGGGAAAACCTTTCTTATTTTCATTATATCGAATTTCACCATTCGCCATACAATATATACAATGTTTTTAGGTATTCCGTAGATACCAAAACCCTAATCCCTTAATCCAGGATTAATTTACAAATCAGCTAAAAATAGCAAAATCCGCTAAAAATAGAAAAAACCGCCCAATCTAGTTGTAGGGATCGTCAGACGCAGTTGTCGTATCTGACGCACCCACACACACACACACATGCAAAGAATATAACACATACCCAACATTCTCCCACTTGTTGTTTTCTTTGCATCCAAGGGTCCAGGGGATTATATAGTCAACAATCCAGGGCAACAATGCCCATTGTTACTCTACACCAAGAGAACTTTTCTGTGCTTACAGACTTTGTCAATGAATCTGCAACATTCTTCAAAGTGTCAACCTTTTCCAGCAACATCTTCTTTTCCTCAACCATGTCTCTCACAAAGTGATACTGAACATCAATATGCTTTGTCTTCGAATGATAAGCTGGGTTCTTTGCTAGGAATATTGCACTCTGACTATCACAGTCTAATCTTACTGCTTGTTGTACCAACCCAATACCTGAACACAACCTTTGTAACCATACTGCTTCCTTGCTTGCATGAGTGGCTGCCATGTATTCAACTTTTGTAGTTGAGAGTGCCACTACAACTTGTCTTTTGCTCATCCAACTGATTGCTCCTCCAAATAGGTTAAACACATACCCACTTGTAGAT
>ML789590.1:232420-246121 GCA_009831015.1 Picea engelmannii
AAATCGTAATATTAACAGATCCAAGTTGACTTACCAGAGTATTAAAGGCATTTAGATGTTCTGAAACAGAATCTCCATCTTCCATCCTAATATGATACAACTTCTTTCGAAGAAACAACTTGTTTACCAGGGACTTTGATTGATACAAATTCCCTAACTTATCCCATACTTCCTTGGCTGTAGATTCTCCCGAGACATTCAACAACACCGAATCTGCCAGGCAGAGTCGAATGGTACTCCTTTCTCTTTTGTCCAACTTGTCCCAATCTTCCTTCAACATACCAGTAACTAGTGTACTAGTAGTTTGTGTACTGGTAGTTTGTGTACCAGTAGTCTGTGTGCTTGTAGATGGTGTACCAGTAGGCTATGTACCAGGATCCACACCGATCCATTGTTCTTTGTCTACAAGAAGGTCCTCCATCTTGAGCTTCCATAGCTCAAAGTTTTTACTGTTGAACTTCTCTATCTCGATTCTAGATGAGCTCGTCATTCCTCTTACTTTACTCGAATCTCCTCTGCAAAGCTCCCACTGAACCCAGGTTTATCACAGACCCAAGATAAACTTGATCTATCAAGACCGAGCCAAACCCTCAACAACAAAGGCGTCCCTCTGAAGATAAAAATGTTCTCTGATACCACATGTAAGTTTTAAACCTGCGAAGTAAAGCAATGCATATAGATTCTTAAGAAATACAGAAATTAATCAATGGCTCATACACAGATTACACAGAGATTTTTACCGGAAACCCTCAACCGGGAAAACCTTTCTTATTTTCATTATATCGAATTTCACCATTCGCCATACAATATATACAATGTTTTTAGGTATTCCGTAGATACCAAAACCTTAATCCCTTAATCCGGGATTAATTTACAAATCAGCTAAAAATAGCAAAATCCGCTAAAAATAGCAAAAACTGCCCAATTTTTTTTTTTCGGGGCGTTGCCTCGAAAGATGCGTGTACTCGGGGCGCTGTGCATACTCGAGGTGCTTCCCCGAACCCCGTCAGCCTCGGGCTACCGCCCGGTGCCGAACACTGTGCGTAACCAGGGGGGGGGGGCATACCTGCCCCCCCTGGGACCCCCCTAAGAAGCGCTCGACGCAACGACAAAGCTCTAGCTGTAGGGATCATCAGACACAGTTGTTGTATCTGACGCACCCACACACACACACATGCAAAGAATATAACACATACCCAACACGTGGTTCACCCCAGTTTGGGGCTACATCCACCAATCTTCTTCTCTTCTTTATTATCTTCTTTCAATCTTATTACATGCACAGAGCCACAAAGCCAACTCTGCATAGGACCCGCATAGGACAGGAGATCTGCGTGCACCTCGCTAGATCCTCCTTCCCTGAGTTAGGTCAAAGCATAGAGACTTTACACAACCTGTGCACACAACACTGCACAACACTTTCACTTAGCTTTGCAAGCCTTAACAGATCTTCTTGCACATAACTAACATTATAAATAAGCCATTGACCTACTAGGTCTACTTCTTACATCACCTAGATACTTATTTATACATTACAAAAAGGGCCTAAACATGGGTAAGACCCATGGGCCGACATCCCATACCCGTTACATAAACCCTAAAATACAGAAAGCCCACAAAAGGGGGCGATATCCTGCGATCTCCTCTTTGCCTGGGCACTCCATCTTCGACCAACCTATTGAAGTCTTAAAAATGGTCAAACATGACCAAGGTTCTCCAAAACTTGGTCGAGGTCCAACACTTGGACTGTCGAAACCATCAACCACCGACCTACCATGTTGTGGCAACCACTCATACTCATGTATTGATGTGAGGCGAGGCTGCAACTTCCTTGACAGACAATACTGGGTTATCAACCATAAAAAGGAGACTATATTATTTTGAACTATCCAATTATCGATGCAGGGTTTCCATTTCAATAACACAGGCAATGACAAGATACCAAAATCCATACGATTGTGACAACCAATTGGGAGAGATTGCATTTAAATTAACCCGAGAATACATTTCAACCACAATAACCCATAGTAACCTTGACATGCCTAGAAATATTCTTTATAAAACCCTCAGACTGGAGGAGTTAAGGGTTTTCTTCAAGCCATCACTAGAGTCAAATCTTTTCATTGGTAAAACTTCTGAGACTAACAACACATACACAAAGAACACCCCAACTTACTCTGTGAACAAAGTGATGAAAACCTATGATAGGAGAGGCCATAAAAGAGGAATAAGGTTCTACCTTAGCCTAGCAATGATACCTAACACACACAAGGTATAACCCTTGTGACTCCTCAGTCAAACAACCGCAATGCTGAGGTGAAGACAGGGCCAAGAAGGAACAAGATAACTCACTACATGACCCTTGGCAGTGAAAATAACCCAATGCCCAAATGCAAAATGTGCGGTGACATATATGCTTCAATCATTAAACCCCATAAAAACACACAGACTGGATATAACAATATGAACGCGCGAAGATATCCCACCAAGACCAATAAGGATCCTCTAACTAAACCAACAAGAATAACAAAGATCCCTTATGATTGCTAACGCCCAGGATAACCGGTAATACTATGACTTCAACCTCATTGTAGAGAGAATCATCAATGTTTCATTTCACAATCACAAATTTACACAGTTGCAATACTTAAGGAAGGCACAAACCAATACACCTGATCCAACATCCATTTCATAACTAGAGCAGACTCATGAAGGGCCAAAAAAAGACATACCTGTAATTGAACGCCTTAAAATGTGAGTTGGCTGAGCGGTTTCTCCCTGTTAAGAAATCAGAGCATAACCAATGCAACAATGTTTGAACAATAACCTGATTAGGGTGCCAACCAACGAAAAGAGTAGAGGTGATGTGCAGTAAATGCACATCACCTCCACACTACAAGTTTATTCAATTCTTAGTACACGCCAACTACTAATCAACAAATCATCCACTTTGAACCATGCATCAAGACCAACAACCTTTAAATTCCAAGAGCGCTACCCACATTAGATTCTACATCTCCACTATACATAAATGCATGTCAACCATGTTGTATAAAATCTTAATAAATCGCATGGCTATCATGTGTTATCTAGGATTTGCCACAATCTCTTAAATGCATGTAGTATAGCATATTATCATAGGGTATTTTCTCCTTTTAATTACTTAATCTCCTTTTAATTCCCTTTCAATTGTTGTTACTAACATATGTCTTTTGCAGGTGTCCCAAGTAATAGATACAAGAGAAGACAAGAAAAACATCGGTATAAAAAGTGAGCTTGGAATAGTAAGGGGACCATGTATAATATGCCTGATCCATTTTCCAATCAAACAAGATATCGTCAACCATGAAAGAAGTGTTGAACAGTAGCATAACATCAAATAAGCACCAGATTTTATCTTCAATCTACAAGGGGGTCCCACCTACTACTATTATTTATATTTTATAATAATAGGCTTTAGTAAAACTTTGCGGGCAAGACTTCGTTGTGAATTTAATCGTCAACAAACTTGCGACTCCACAGGGAAATTTGCTTTCAATAGATTTAGAACTTAGAACTCAGGGTTTTTCAGACCAAGAACAATAACTTTAGAAGACATGACCCGAATAATTATGCAACGGGAGGAAGTGAATGGATTTAATGGAAAAATGACCGGGAATTTGGGAAAAACTCATGAAAAATGTTAAGTATGAGGGGGATTATCCTTGTATGCATAGTCATTCAACTAGAATCGGCTTTTAATTCAAGGAGGAAAATTAAATGCTCTGCTCTTTTATTTTCAAATGGATGAAGAAATGGGAAGAAGAAGCAAGAGATAACCAACCTCTTTATAAAACAACAGTGAAAGTAGACAAAAAATTCAAGTGTGTCCTCAGAGAAAACATCATAACAGTTGTGTAAGCTTGATTGTTATTGACTAACAATATCTCATAGGAGTGTCACTGTGGCATAACTGATCCAACATCTTATTTCCGACTAAACTAAAAAATGACAAAATTTGAAATCCAGCAAAACAAAATTGCGGAAAATTAAAATAGCAGAAATAAAGTCATAGAAAGGTAAAAACAATAGGAAATTCTTAAAACAAAAAGAAAACGGAAATCAACTACTGTAAGAAGGAAAAAAAAAAATGAAAACTGAAACATAGCTATATTACTAAAATAATAGAAAATCCAGACATCCTTAGAGATTTTCAAGTTGGTCCCACGTAATGCTTTAGGTGAGAACAACTATTGTTGTAGTAAAACAATATCTCTTGGAAGTATTTTAGAATGTAAGAATTTGTACCTAAGACAAAATCGATCTTGAAGGGACCCAACCATAATTTCTGAAATTTTGAGTGTCTGCCCTTATCAGCATGAACTGAATCTCATAACAAGATCTTTTCATTTACCTTGAACTTGACAGTCTTGACACTTTTGTTGAAATACTTCTTAACAATTTGTTGTCTCCTTTTAATATTATCCAAGGCAAACATCCTTTGTTCTTCCAAAGCTAGTAGTGCATTTACCCTTTGCGAAACATCTGAAGAATTTAACTCTTTGATCTATAACATCAACCTTAAGGAAGAAAGTTCCAACTCTATTGGCAAGAGGGATTTTTGACCATAAACAAGCTGAAAAGGAGTACAACTAGTGCTTACCTTGGCGGTAGTTCGATCTTCCCAGAGGGCATAGGTGAGGAGAGTATGCCACTAACGAGGTTTATCTTCGATGAGACATTTGATGATTCTCACCATATTTTTGTTGGTAGATTTGGCTTGCCTATTTACTTGGGGGTAATAAGTTGATGAGGTGAAATGTTTAACCCCCAACTTGGCTAGAAATTGAGTCAACTTAGCAGAAATGAAAGTGGGGCCATTGTCTGTAATGATTTCTAATGGAAGACCAAATCTGGAAAAAATATTATTTTCAAGGAAAGAAATTACCTGATTGTCTGTGGAATGCTTGAGTGGGACAACTTCAACCCATTTTGTAAAATATTTTGTGGCTGTCAAAATAAAAACTTGTCTGGCTGAAGAAGGGGGATTAATAGGACCAATAAAATCGAATCCCCACTTTGAAAAGGGAAAATCTAGCAGGACAGGTTGTAATGGCATGGCTGATAGGTGTTCCTTCCCAACAAATTTTTGGCACTTGTCACAAGACCTCGAAAAAACATAAGAATCACGAAAGATCAAAGGCGAATAATATCCTTTTCTAATAATCTTGAAAGCAATGGTTTTTGCAGAAAAATGACCTCCTACATGAATGACAGATCTTGAAGAACCATGAGCTTATTGTAACAATTTCTGTGCATCTTCATTATTCACACAACGAAGCAACATGCCATCAAGTGATATTATAAATAAAAGGTCTCCTATAATGACATATCTTGCAGATTCAAGATGAAGTCTTCTCCTTTGATGAGTGTCTAAGTTGTCTAGACATATTTGTTTCTGTAAATAATAAACCAAATTCATGTACCAAGGATGTTCAAACACAGGGAGGATATGATCACCAATGTAAAAGAGAGATGAAACAGAACTATCTTCTTCATCAATTTCTTCACCATTCTCATCATGTTGATCCAAGTGAAGGGATAGGTCACGTCCCTTAATAGTGGTAGAAGTCATGATATTTAAATTATGCTCCTGGATCTTAGCAAGCCAATGTGAAATCTTTCCTGAAAGATAAGTCCGTGAGAGAAAAAATTTGACAACGGGTAACGTGACTTTTACCAATGTATGCCTATGTTGGCCCTTGACCAAGTTTTGAGGATCCTTGATTAGGTTTGACCTATTTTTGGGACTTCGATAGACTGTCAAAGGCAGAGCGTAAGATGAAGTGAAGGTTGCAGGATATCGGCCCCTTTTAGGGCCCTTTTTGGGATTCATGATTATGTAACGGGTATGGGAATGTCAAACCATGGGTTTACCCATGTTTAGGCCCATTTTGTAACGTATAAATAAGTATCTAGGCAATGTAAGAAGAGGCCAATGTGCTAAGTGATGAATTTCTATCTATGTGATCGAAAGTGCTAAGCGTTGAGTAGAGATTGCTTTTGTGCATACTGTATGAGGCTTGTAGAGCTCAGTGCAAGTGAGTGTAATAGATTGAGAAGAGGCTTAGTGTTGTAACCTAGACCAGGGAAGGAGGATCTAGCAAGGTGTGCAGATCTCAGGTCCTCTGCGGAGTAGGGTTTTTGTGGCTCTATGCATGTAACTGATTGAAGAAGCTAATAAAGAAGATGGAGAGTTGGTGGACGTAGCCCCAGGGTGGGGGTGAACCACGTACATGTTGTGTTGCTCTTCTTTGTGCGATGTATTGATGTGTTTATATGTTAACTTGCTTAGTGCTTCGATATAGATGAATGGTAGATAGATATGTTAATGCTATGTGCTTAATAGTATGGATGAATACTAGATATGGCCTTATATGTGGATGTGCTTAGTGCTTGAATATAGTAGATCTAGCTAAATACTGCAATGCTCTATAATTAGGGTTTAACTGCATTGTAAACTAAGACTGGATATTGATGAACTATATTTCTAAGTGCCCTGTTAAGGTGTTACATTCACAGATTTGTGTCCCAGCTAAGGTTGCAGACACTCGAGTCCTGCAACCACCCCTGCCCCTACCTTGGTTGAGACTTCATCTACTTCGCAGGTGTTGCCGAAAGGGTCGGTAGTTATGGTTTTTTTGGTGCACTATTGTAGCGTTGAACCCTGGGTCTACCCCTGTGCCAACAAATGGTTCCATCACTGGGACTGAAACTGTGATTGCTGGGAACTAAGGAAAGAGAATATTTGTGCGAAGATCTGACCTGAAATTGTGAAATCTCTGGGCATAGACTTTTTGCTCTAGTGCACAGTATTATACTCAATCTGTGAAGCTCTGTGCTAAGAAAAGAATTCCAATCTGAAGAAAGGAGGTAAGATCTGAACGCTTTGTGCTCTGATAGAGGTAAGAATAGTGAAAATTTTTAGATCTGGAAGCTTTGTGCTATGTTGAAGATAAGATTAGTGGAAATTTTTGTTTCTAAAGTATGGATCTAGGTATGTTTGATAAGATTTTCCCTAGCTTGAAAACTAGGGCATTGTTAGATGAAAGAAGATTTGATATGAGTAGATCTGATAAGAATAGTGGAATATATGTTATATCTATGCATAAAGAGAATGTTTGGACTAACAAATGGATGCAGGATCCTAGAAATAATTTTTGCAAGTTAGCTACTATGATCCTAGTGCACAGTACAAGAAAGGTTGGGGATCATTTAAAAGAAAACAAGGATTAACCCTTTGTTACAATTGCAGAAGACCGGGACATCTGGCTAAGGAATGCCCTGGTAGAAGATCTAGTTTTCTTTGTTGTAGAGCTATGTACCATGACACATTGGATTTCCCTAGAATGATTGCTAAGGTTGATAGAATGAGTATGAACCAAGAAAACCCTAAGGTAGATCCAGAAACTAAGATTATGGAATAACCCCAGAAAGAATCAGAGAAAGTATTGCTACAGATGAAAGAAACCCTGAATGACCATCGACATATCATCTTATTAGAGACCTTCAAAGGAAAAGAGTGCATTGAAGCAAGAATAGGAGACTTCGACATTGACTGTGTTTTGGATGAGGAAACACAGGTGGATATCATGACATAAAGAACTTGGTAAATTTTAGGGGATCCTACTATGATTCCTTCATTGGGAGGAATAGGATTATTTAGAGGAAAACAGATAACCCTATGTGGAAATCTCACCTAGATATCTATGAGTGCTCATGTAACTTCGACAGAGGAAGATTTTGAGGTTGTTAAATTTATTGAGAACAACGCTCCGTTTACTATGCTCCTAGGAAAACCTTGGATCGAGAAGGACCAGACTAGAAGGAAAGAAGAAGAAGTATTAGAGAAGAAGAAGCAAGAGTTGAAAGATTTCATGACTAGGAGGATCATATAGTTCATTGAAGAACATGAGAATATATCGAAGCTACTTAGGACCAGAGACTTGGATGTTGAAGTTGCAAGAACACAAGAAGATTTGCAGAAGACTGAAGTACCTATCCCAAATAGAGAATAAGTATTACCCTTGAGTCTTAGGAAATAATCTCAACAACATGAAGTTACTATGCCAAAAGAAGACAAGAATCGGAATGGAAAGAGGAATAACAAGATGAAGCTCACTGGAAAGAAATCTCAAAAGCTCAACAAGAAGAGAGAAAACATAAAAAATTTATAGAAGGTTCTAGAGGGAACTTTGCAAAGGGAAAATTTACAAAACAAATGAAATGGGAGAAGTACTTGGTTAATCTGCTTTAACTGGACTGCCGCGAAGCACAGGATTAGGGCTATGAATTCCATTTTAGTTGGCTCCTAATCCTCATCACGTTTGTTTCTTGGGAAATTTCGGAAGGTGTGACCTTCCTGGACATCGAGCCATTCGAGATGCTTGCTGGGAAGTTCACCACAGTCTGGTACTCGAGTGATATGAGAAAATAGTGGTAGTCGAACATTTTTTTTCACACATATTACCTTCATCTGAAGAGAGACATCGAAGATGAACCTCACATGACTCTGAACACCCTACAGAGGTTCCGACCCACGATGAATTTCTGCGTAGATCGACACTTCATCTACATTATAGTGTGAGCAAGTGAACATAAGGAGGACCTTCAGTCGTACTACAAGCTCATGAAAGAGGACCTTGAGGATATCACTAAGGATTGGTCGACATACCTCCTTATTCCCACAGACCCTATAGAGATGTCTGATCCTGACAGCCCAGAGACCACGCACAAAGAACACGATACACCTAGATCCATCAGAAGGAAGAAGGGTGAAGAGTTCCAAGACTTAAGCAGTGCCTCAGGAAAGATCGCTTTAGTATCACCTGAACGAGGGGGTGATGATGAAGTAGAATATATAAATGGAAAAGAAGCTCAACAGAAACAAGGCGAAGTAACATCACCTAGAGATGATACCGATCCCCTGAAGAAGAGGAAGGTTTCTCCCCTGAAACCTTCTTCTCGGAAGAAATCTAGAGCCACCGTGACCAAGATGCAGACTTTACTCACTACCGATGATTTTGACTTCATCATAGCAGTCATAAACGACACCTCGTAGGAAATCATGGAGAAAAAGGAAGCCAAGAAGAAGGAAATGTATGAAAGAATTGAGGTCGAACTCTGAGGGGTACAACATGCCCTTCAGTCTAGTCGCGCAATGTCCACTGCACCCCTACCATCGGGAGAACCAAAGTTGGGAGATGATCCAGGCCAACTCCGCTGACTAGAAGATGCAATCGAAGATTTCCTTTATCGATCCCAAGAATAAATATAACAAGCCACTTGGGCCTTGAAGAAAGTGTAAGGAGTACTCGTAGAACAATGCTGATTTGTAGAGAAGGAGAAGGTTGATCTCCAGGAAAAATTGGAAGAGGAGAAAACACAGATGCAACAAGAAAAAGAACAGTTGCTCACAGAGCAACTCGAAGTGAAGGAAGCAATCAACAGAGCACTTCACTCTGTGATAGGCTTAGAACCATAGGAAAAATACCAAGTCAATCATCAAGTCGAGCAACTCATGGAATCTATCCAACAACTACAACAATGAATAACATACTTGGAGCTCCACATAGTTCCCGACACTCCGCAGGATGTAAGGGATCAAAGAGAAGCAACTATCCGAAGCACAATTGAAAGAATCAAGGGCGTCGCCATGGTGTAAGAAATTGAGTGATCACAGTGCCTAGAGGTATGAGAGACTCACTAAGAATCCATAACTGAAGACACTGGAGTCACAACTCCAAGAGGTGAAGTATCAAGAAGAAACACTACAGGCACAGTTGAAGCCCCTGTTATCTGTTGAAAGGATGAAGCGATCCTAGGAGCAACACACTACCCATCAGTAGGTCCACACCATTCAGAGAAAAGTCATGGAAGTGACTCAGAGGCTCCAACCTGTACAGGATAAGTCTTACCAACTGTTCACATAGATCGAAGGCTGAGGAGAAAAAATGGAGCAAGTCGTCACTATAGCAGAACAATCCCTAGAGGGACCTATCAACGAAGTTGTTATTCAGAAGTTTGTTGAACAAGAGGCCGCGACACAACAACAAGTCAAAGTAGCTCAATCCAAGATTGAGGCTTTTGAAACTGAGCTACCGATATTAGAGTGACTCGAGATGAGTCACATGTGAGTGTTGGGGGCCTGTTGGCCCTTGACCAAGTTTTGAGGATACTTGGTTAAGTTTGACCTATTTTTGGGACTTCGATAGACTATCGAAGGCGGAGCGCAAGATGAATCATAGATCGCAGGATCTCGGCCCCTTTTAGGGCCCTTTTTGGGATTCATGATTATGTAACGGGTATGGGAATGTTAGCCCATGGGTTTACCCATGTTTAGGCCCATTTTGTAATGTATAAATAAGTATTTAGGCGATGTAAGAAGATGCCAGTGTGCTAAGTGCTGAAGTTCGATCTATGTGATCAAAAGTGCTAAGTGATGAGTAGAGATTACTTTTGTGCATACTGTATGAGGCTTTCAGAGCTCAGTGCAAGCGAGTGTAAGATATTGAGAAGAGGATTAGTGTTGTAACCTAGCCCAGGGAAGAAGGATCTAGCGAGGTGCATAGATCTCCTGCCCTCTACAGAGTAGGATTTTTATGGCTCTGTGCATGTAACTGATTGAAGAAGCTAATAAAGAAGATGAAGAGTTGGTGGACGTAGCCCTAGGGTGGGGGTGAACCACGTACATGCTATGTTTCTCTGCTTTGTGTGTTGTATTGATGTGTTTATATGTTAACTTGCTTAGTGCTTCAATATATATGAATGGTAGATAGATATGTTAATGCTATGTGCTTAATAGTATGGATGGATACTAGATCTGGCCTATGTGGATGTGCTTAGTGCTTGAATATAGTAGATCTGGCTAAATATTGCAATGCTCTGTAATTAGGGTTTAACTGCGCTATAAACTAAGACTGGATATTGATGAACTATATTGCTAAGTGCTCTGTTAAGGTGTTACAGTCACCGATCTGTGTCCTAGCTAAGGTTGGAGACATTGGAGTCCTGCAACCAGCCTTTCCTCTACCTTGGGTGAGCCTTCATATGCTTCACAGGTGTTGCCAAAAGAGCCGGTAGTTAGGGTTTTGTTGGTGCACTGTTGTAGCATTGAACCCTGGGTCTACCCCTGTGCCAACAAATGGTTCCTTCACCGAGACTGAAACTGTAATTCCTGGGAACTAAGGAAAGAGAAGGTTTATGCAAAGATCTGACCTAAAATTGTGAAAGCTCTGTGCATAGATCTGTTGCTCTAGTGTGCAGTATTCTACTCGATCTGTGAAGCTCTGTGCTAAGAAAAGAAGTCCGATCTGAAGAAAGGAGGTAAGATATGAACACTTTGTGCTCTAATAGAGTTAAGAATAGTGAAATTTTTTAGATTTGGAAGCTTGGTGCTCTGCTGAAGATACAATTAGTGGAAATTTTGTTTCTAAAGTATGGATCTAGGTATTTTTGATAAGATTTGTCCTAGCTTGAAAACTAGGGCACTGTTAGATGAAAGAAGATTTGATAAGAGTAGATCTAATAAGAATAGTGAAATATATGTTATACCTATGCATAGAAAGAATGTTTGGACTAAAAAATGGATGCAGGATCCTAGAAATATTTTTTTGCAGGTTATCTACTATGATCCCAGTGCACAGTACAAGAAAGTTTAGGGATCATTTAAAAGAAAATGAGGATTAACCAATTGTTACAGTTGCAGAAGACCAAGACATCTGGATAAGGAATGCCCTGGTAGAAGATCTAGTTGTGTTTTATGTAGAGATATGGACCATGAAGTATTGTATTGCCATAGAATGATTGATAAGGTTGAAATAATGAATATGAACCAAGAAAGCCCTAAGGCAGATCCAAAAACTGAGATTATGGAAGAACCCTAGAAAGAATAAGAGAAAGTATTGCTACAGATGAAAGAAACCCTGAATGAACACCGCCATATCAGCTTATCAGATATCTTCAAAGAAAAAGAGTGCATTGAAGAAATAATAGGAGACTTTGACATTGACTGTGTTCTGGATGAGGAAACACAGATGAATATCATGACAGAAAGAACTTGGGAATTTTTAGGGGAGACTACTATGATTCCTTCAATGGGAGGAATAGGATTATTCAAAGGAAAACAGATAACCCTATGTGGAAATCTCACCCAGATATCTATGAGTGCTCATGTGATCTAAAATTATGAAGAAGACTTGAAAAAATTGAATAATTATTGCAAGTTAAATATTATGTGTTTAAAGCAACAAGATCAGTTTGCAACACATAGATTAAGGATTACTTATGCAAAATACACATAGACAACAGCATAAACATTGAACATAAAACATGTGCACAACAATTGATAAAGGAGTTCACCCCTCTTATGGGCTACATCTCCTGGTCCAGCTTCCAATGGATCATTATTATTAATTGCTCAAAAAGTGCTCAAAAACATGTCTACAATGCTCAAACTAACAAACCGACTGCTCCAATGGCTTCCCAGCGTCCCAAAACCCCTGTCTGGGCTCTTTCGACACCTCAATCGGTTGAAAAATGAAGAAGTTAGGCCTCCTGGAAGTCTCCCTCTTCAAGCTTGTTGTCTCTGGTTCTACAATTCGCACCCTCCTTGAACAAACCTGGCTCACATGCTCTTTTAAGCGTAAAAACCCAGCACCGGGCGCAACCGCGCCAATGGTGCAAACCATAGAACGGTTAAGGTACCTCCAGCCCCTAACCGCCTAGGCACCTAGGCATATGGGCATGTGACCTTGTGCATTTGATAAAAGGTGGTTATTTAGTTACACAACTGTGTAACTCCCCCCGCACTGCACCTCGGGGTCATATGCAATGTAAAAGAACCATGGGCCAAACCCCACGCAAATGTTACAACCACGAGCACAAAACCGTGGGTTATAGTACTAAAACCCTGGGGAAATGTATTAACACATATTACAATAGTCCACGGGCTATATGGTTTACTCTGCGCACAATTCGTTAACACCGCCCCATATACCATATGGTCACATAGTTTACAATGGAACCACGGGTCGGGGCTAAGCCCCGACCCACCCCCCTTTCCAATTAATACAACACATAAATTTAAATAGATGCGCGTTGACTTCCATAACAAGGAACATCAACGGGAAAGTTGGTTATTGGAATTTGTAAAGGCACTATGTGGAGGAGAGGTCCGGGGTTCGAACCCCACGGCCTCCAACATTTTATACATAAACTCCTTAGCCAACTAGTGAGCGACACGTGGCGCCCTTGGATTGGGCCACGTGTCCTCCTATTATTGGCCACCCAATGACACGTGTCAACATATGACTTGCCCAAAATCGACCAATCAACATCTGCCATGTCACCACTGTACGACCTGTACGGTCCTTCCACATCACCGTACGGACTGTACAGACAGGTACAGTCAGCATCCAAAAATTTTGCCTGTTTGTCTTGGTGGATAGATCGCGATATCTTCTCCATACGAACTCCGTTTGAGAAAGTAAATATACCACTGAAATCAGGAAGATGAGATGGACGCAATGGCACTATTTTTGTCGCATTCCGAGCACTTTGAAAATTGAGCAAAATTTGATCCCCTGATCACACCTCCCCATTGGGAAGCTTTTGGACCTCCAAAAGACTATCTCAGTCTATGTGAAGATGAGGGTATAGTTC